>APFE031666138.1:72302-126730 GCA_000404065.3 Pinus taeda
GTACATTCACAGTGTTGGGTGATCTAGCTTTGCTTGAGGTGAAGAAGGGCTTCTTAGCTGGAGGATGATGTTGGGTCAGAGCACATGGTTGTAATCTTCTTGCTACTTTTCATCTCAATAAAGCTATTCTTGTTTCCTTCCATATTCTTGTGTACTTGTTTATATATGCATGTATATGGTTAATACATATCTGATCCTGTATTACTTATGAATTTAGATCCTCGTTTCTTGCATAGTAGTATGTTGTTGTGATTCCACAGGTTCTTTTGAAGCTAGGCAGACAAATAAGAAGCAGCAAAACTCTATCAAGAAGGAGAGGAAATCGAGCGCAAGACTCAGGTTGGTCTTCTTGGTCCTCCTCTCATCTATTTTCATAAAAGGAAACAACAGTAGACTTTGATTTTTTGTTTCTAAGATAGCCACCCATCTTAGTGGGAATAGCAGCATCCAAGTGGACACTAATGTACCTCTTCCAAAAGGAAGAAAACTTGTCAAGTGTAAATGGATATATAAAACTATGTATGCATTAGATGGAAGTGTTGAAAGATATACTGCTAGATTAGTTGCCAAATGATTTTATTAAGTAGAAGAAATTAACAACACTAAAATGTATGATTTTGTAGACAAAATGAATTTTTTCCACTTTTTTATAGACCTTGTTATTTCATATCAATGTGGATTTATAGGAAGATATTTACATGGAAAAATCCCTTGTCTATGTTCAAAATTATTTAAAACTTGTTTTTCACCTTAAGGAATCTCTCTATGGCCCTAAGAAAAACCCTCAAGCTTGGTATGCTAAAATGGATAGCTTTCTCCTTAACATTGATTTCTCCAGATGGAATTCTAACCCCAATGTCCATACCAAGAAATTGGGTAATCATCTCACAATATTTTTTATTTATGTTGATGACCTTATCTTCACTTTACAATGACCCCAAAATTTTAACGTGTTTGAAATCCAACCTTAAGAATAAATCTGAAATGACATACTTATGACATTTGCATTATTTTTTTTACTTCCAAATCTTACAACCCAAGGAAGGAGTTTCCCTTTCCTAGACTAAGCATGCATGTGACCTTCTTCACCACTTTCATGAATATTGTTGACCAATCCTATCTCCTTTCTAGTATGGAGTCAAACTTCCTACCACATGTACTATACCCAAAGTATATTACTCTTCTAACTTTAGTTAGTTGGTAGCATGTTGTGTTTGACTTATGCCCATCCTAATATTGCATTTTTTGTTGGTGTTGTTACTTGGTATATATAAACACACCAACATAGCCATTAGAATGTAGGAAAAATAATACTTTGATGCATCTAGCGTGCACTTCAATTTGGGATACATTATAGTTTTAGTGTCTCCTTTGTTAGTTGGTTTCACTAATTCTAATTAGGATACAAACCTATTGATAGTGATAAATCACCCAACAATAGTTACAAGGGTTCTCTTTGATATGAGGATCCAAATAGACTTCACATCATTTAGGATAAGAGACCCATCTAGATTTTGTCCCAGTGACCATGATTAATTTTGGATGTTGTGAGATATTGAAAGATCATCACTACAGAAAATGTGAGAACTAAACTAACAATTATCTTCTTACTAAAAGGAAACCATTGTAAACTATTTATATATTAAAAGAGAGATGAGGATAAAAAGAGATGAGTGAATAAACACAACAATAGCTAAATCAAGAAAACAGTTAGTTGATTTCCTAACACTAAATGCTTAACTAATTAGATAAAACAAAGAGTAGTCAGTCTTTGTTCTAATCAATACTCACTAAACAAAGATATGATTAAAAAAATAGAGACAACACGAGAAAAACTATCTAGTTCATAAAATAGTCCACCATCCAATAATAATCAATCTCACAGAATGCACATACAAATGAAAATACTTAATATTAGTCTAAAGCAAAATCACAAGACATAAAAATTCATAGTTCCTGCAGTGGCCCTCTCCAAGTGTTGGGACATGGAATTGGAATCCATTTTACCCTCATTTTCCCATATTTTCCATCTTTACCCTTATAATCATACTCTTCTACTCCACTAATCACATTTTTTGTTAATGCATGCTACTCTTTCATGTCACTTTAGATCATGTAGTTTTGCATGTACTTTGATGAGAGGTTGATTGTTTTGAGTGACTTTATTAATAAAATTGACAAGAGGTTATTTCAAGATGACTTGGCTTGTTGGAGCGTTGTTAATGTTGTTTATCCAGGTTTTATGTTGCTAATATTCTAGAAAACATTATATTTATATTATTTCCATGATGTCGATACTTTGTTTCATGGTACTAAGTTTCCTTGCTGATGTTATCGGGAGTCAACACGATCTACTACTCGATCGTAGTCAATCTAGACCATTGTACCAGCAGAGAAAACTATCATTTGATGATACATATAACTCGACTATGATTATTATGATTTTTTGCTATTGACTTCCCACTAATTTGGAGACACTATTACAATATTATTAGTTTTCTTGGTAAGATTGTTGCAATTTGTTGTATAATTCTCTCAATTTGGACACCATGAGAAATGAAAAATTCTCATAGTTGATTATGTTTTCAAAATTGGATGTAATGTAAATCTATATAAGGAGAAGTCCTTTACCTCATGTGGGGGTGACATTATTCTATTTTTGGACAGACTATGCATCTGTAACCTTTTTGAAGATTAATGCAAACTCTTATGGGTTTGTGGCTTAATAATACTTTGTTGTCTTATTTTTTGAGTTGTACAATATCAGTTCCCTACTAAGGAGGAAGAGCCATCCTCTTTAATATGAATCATTGTATCAATAAGGTAGTGTAGCAATGTGATTATTTTCCTCACAGTTATGTTTAATGTTTTTTGTTGTCATTGTTACGGATTTCTATTAACATGTTGTAGTTATTGATTAGTTGGTTTGTAGAATAGTCTATATTGATTACTTGTGTAATAGCATAGGCCTTGGATTCATCCATTTCTAGGTGTGTGTTATTTATTATTGTGTTGACAAAAATTTTGGTTTTGTTGGGTAGAATATTAGATAGGTTGTTATGTACATGTTACAGTGTATACAGAGATTGATGATGTGAGGATTGTAGTGAGTTTATTGATTGTGTGAGTTTTATTTGAATGGTTCTACAATTATTTTAGGAGTGTTATTTCCTTTTCCAACAAGCGATCTTGAGTGATTGAGTGATGTTTATTATGCAAGAGTGATTTAGTTTCAGAATTGTGTGTAGAGTGCCTTGAATTTCAATAGTGATTATTTTAGTATGTAGAGAGTGAGCAGTTATAGAAAATTGGGTTTTGATTATGTGTCATGATCTTATAGATTTTCAAATTAGACAACGTTAGTTAGTGATTGCTAACTACATATACTTTTCATAATAACCTTGAAAAAAAAGACCTACCTTGGTTGATAATTTATGTATGTGAAATTGATTGGTTCTAATTAAAGGACAATTAATTTGCCCAACATTTCAACATCATTTTCAGGGAGGTTATTAGAGGTTCATAAGTATGACTACCATTGTTCTTTTGATGCATTGTTCATAAGTGTGTTAGATGTATCCTTGGATTTGAGGTGACAAAGCGGTAAAATGAGAGGTAAGAACTTGCACAATCGAATTGAAGCAAGCATGACCTCAGAAGGAGTGAGGACACATAAGATTTCATCAATAGATAAGAAGAAAAACAAGGTGCCCCAAAAAGTATTAATTGTGAAGGTAAAGAGGACATGGAAGAAAGAAAATATAGACCTAGGAAGATTATCATTCATTCAGGAGTTAATTTCAAAAGCCGAGGCAAAATCATTTGCCCCAAGAATAATTTCCGAGAAGACAAGGTCCCATAAAATTGTTCCTCAGAGGTCAGAATCTCCAGGATCATTCATGTTGGGAGCACATATTTGGGAGGTAGAATCTCATGAGCCTTTGACTTCATAAGAAGGAATGGGGATCTCTAATTCATTTGTATTTCTAGAGGAACAATATCATAACTTGTATGAAGGACAAGGAGGCATAAATAGGCACAATTTGGAATCTCATGAAGTTAAGTCCATTAAAAAACCTCCTAATAATTTTTTTCCAAACTTAGGAAGTGTTGTGAAACAACCTCCTGACCATTTTGTTCCAAACTCAGGAAGTGTTGTGAATTATCCTGAGAAGCCTCTAGAAGACTTCTCTCGAACAAAGGAACAATTGATACATGAACTTGTTTGGAACAATCCTCAAACTTTGAAAAAGAACAATATGGAAGAAGAAACAATTACCACTTTTGACTTCCCCATTTAAGATATCCAAGGGAAACATCAATTGAAGAATATTCCTTTTTCATCCCTTCTAGTTTTCCAGGTAATTACCAGTGAAGATCCAGACACTTTCTTTTTTGAGTTTGATGTCCTATGTAGGAGTTATGATTACACCACAGGTGCTTAGAAGATAAAAATTTTCCATGCGACTTTGAAGGGAGCATCATTAAGATAGTTTATGGGGTTTCGTGGAGCATCTATTTCCTCATGGGATGATATCAAGAAAATATTTCTGGAAAAGTACTAGGAATACTATCGGACTAGGGATCAAAAGGAGGAGTTATTCAAGATGTATAAGAGAGAGAAGGAAATCTCAGAAGACTATATAGAGTGCATTCGATATAACTTTTAAAGATATAAGCATAATAATTTGGCAATGACATTTTGAAGACAATATTGATCATGGGAATGAAGGAAGATTGCTTGGATATGTTAAATCTCATGGGGAAAGGGGATATATCTAAAGAACCCTATGATGAAATTATTTCACTTTGCTTTAGAAGCTCTAGAGGATTAGCAAGAAATAAAACATTGGCACAAGATGCCTCTGCTAGAATACAAAAGTTGACCAAGGTGGTGTGACAAGAATAGAGATTGGAAATTTGTTTAAAAACTTCAAAATTGATATCATGAGCTCTTTCTCCTCTTATTTGGATATGTTATAGGTGAAATAGAGGCAGATTGAGGTTGAGAAATCTTTTTCCATATTTTGCACCAAGTGTAGAAAGAAACAACCTCTTAGTGAATGCCCACTCAACAATATAGAAATGTGTAACATTTTTAAACAAGAGGATTCATAGAATCCTTCTAGCTCAAATTCAGGACACAAAGGGATGAAATGGCACTAGGTATGGTCCCCCTCTTGACACTCTTGGGAGGGCACCCATTGAATTTAGGCAGACCTTCCACTGCAGATGCACCAGATCAATATTCATGACCATATCCAATGGGAATACTACCAAGAACCTTTTTCTTTACCCTCCATCCAAGCAAAGTGCTAATTATGAGATCCCTTTGTGTCCTGAATTTGAGCTAGAAGGAGATGATACATGACCACTCCTTATTATGGTAAGGCCTTATATTTCAAAAATGAAATAGAGGATGATATCATTAGCGTATTTATTAATGACCCCTTTATTATTGATCTCCCAATTATTGAACTCTATAATGGACAAACCCAAAGCGGATGAGGCCATTTATGATATTATTTCAGAAGAAATACCATCTTCCCAAAGTATTAAGAGTATTCTAGTGGAAATTAAGGTTGGAAAGTCCTTAATATCAGTCTTAATATATCCCCTACACAAACAAAGAAGTTGGTATAACAACTAAGAAAGTATAAAGAAGAATTTGCATGGGACTATAAGGACTTGAAGTGTATAAACCTTGGTTTATGCACTAATCGTATTTATTTAAAATAGGGTTCTCGTCCTATCTGAAAACCTCAGCAAGGAATGAACCCAGTCTTGAAATATGTTGTCAAAGAAGAAATTCAAAAACTATTAAATGCAAACTTCATCTGCCCAATTTTGTATAGTCAATGTGTTAGAAAATTATATATTATAGAGCAATGGAACACATAAAATATTGCAGAAATATAAACACATAAAACAAGAGAGACATAGATATACGTGGTTCACCCAATTTGGGCTACATCCACAAAGAAACAGCCAATGCTTCCTTTTATATTATCCAGCAAAATGAAGAGATACAACCTTGAGCAGATCCGTTGTAATTCGCTCTTCGCTCTCACATAATCTCCTCTCTCTTTCTCGCTTATAATATAGATCTACATATACGCAATATAAATCCCTCATATATAACAAGGGGTTTCCTTCTAGGGAAAAAAAACTCTAAATTAAATGTAACTTCGACCGTCAGATCTTTGCCCAATGAACATCGCAGATTGACTATGAAATTACAACATTTTACAAGGCAATTTTACATCTATTTTTAGCTTTGGGGAAACTACCCCCGATCCCCCTCTAGGGGGGTCTCCCAAAGATCATAGTCGCACCCCCTAGACCCCCCTTGCAGCATACATTTTACGGGCGGCGTTGCCACCACATTACGAACTGGGGTCTAATGTCGCGATACCTCTAAAATAAGATAATCAAGCTTCACACCCAAGAATCTCCCACTTGGCGACTGATTATAGCAACTCCATCACTACTTTATTTGCTAGACAATGAATCCACTTTGGAACTGGTTGTTTCTCATCTTCTTCATCATACTTAAAGACCAATTGAAACTAAGCAGAATCTTAGTTTCTCCTTGGTTACAACTTTTGTTAACATATCAGCAAGATTCTAGCTAGTGTGTATCTTTTCTGGCTTCAACTTTCCATCTTCCAATGTTGGCTGTATGAAATGGTACCCGAATTGTATATGTTTAGTCTTGGAATGAAATGTAGAGTTCTTTGCAAAATTTATGGCACTCTGGTTGTAACTATATAACCTGCTCAACTCCTACTTCTTACCCAATTCATCCAGAAACCTTTGTAGCCAAATCATTTCTTTACTAGCCTCTATAGCAACAACATACTTTGCTTCCGTTGTTGAGAGTGCAACAACACTTTGCAGTTTTGAGACCCAACTTACAGTTGTTCCACCTACAGTAAACACATACCATGTGGTGCTCCTCCTGTTATCTCTATCACCCACCATATCTGCATCAACATATCCCTGTAGAGCAATGTTTGAACCACCAAAGCATAATGCTTGATTTATGGTACCTGTAAAATACCTGAAAATCCACTTCACTACCATCCAATGTTCTTTTCTTGGATTGTTCATGTACCTGATTACAACTTCCACTGCATGTGTAATATTAGGCCTGGTGCAGACCATTGCATACATTAAGCTTCCAACCACTGATGCATATATAACTTTAGACATATAATCCATTTCTTCCTGAGTATTGGGACACATTTCCTTACTTAGTTTGAAATGGCTAGCCAAAGGTATACTAACTGGTTTTTCATTCTGCATATTAAACCTTTTCAACACCTTTTGTATGTACTCACTTTGAGACAATGTTAATTTGTGATTCTTCCTATCTCTAATTATTCTCATACCAAGGATTTGTTTTGCAGCACCCAAATCCTTCATTGCAAATCAGTTTGCCAATTTTCTTTTGAGCACATCTATTTCCTGCATGTTAGAACCTACAACAAGCACGTCATCTACATACAAAAACAATATAATATAGCTTCCATCATTTTTCCTTTTGAGATAAACACAATGATCAGAGTGACATCTAGTATAACGTTGTTTAGACATAAACCTATCAAATTTTAGATACCACTACCTTGGATCCTATTTTAAGTCATACAAGCTCTTCTTCAACCTGCACACTAGTTTCTCCTTCCCTTTTACCTCATATCCTTTTGGATGTTGCATATATTTCTCTTCCTCCAAATCTCCATGGAGAAAGGTTGTCTTTACATGTAACTGCTCAAGATGCAAATCTTCAGCTCCTACTAGACTTAAAATAGATCTGATTGAAGTCATTTTAACAACAGGAGAAAATATCTCATCAAATTCTATACCCTTTTTCTGTGTAAACCTTTCACCACAATTCTAGTTGTATACCTTTTTCTACCTCCATATTCTTCCTTCAACCTGTAAACCCATTTATTCTGCATTGTTGTTTTACCTGCAGGCAACCTGACTAAGTCCCAATTCTGGTTATGTGCTAAAGATTCCATCTCTTCTTTCATGGTTTGCTCCCACTTCTTCCCGGTTTCTACCTGCACTACTTCTTCATAACATTCTGGTTCACCAGAATCAGTCAACAATACATAATATCATGAAGGAGAGTATCGTTCAAGGGGTCTACTTATCCTGGTAGATCTTCTAACACCATTTTTAGGTGTTTGAGGTGCTTGTTGTTGTTGTGGTTGTTTTTGTTGTTCTGGTTGTTGATCATGATAATTTTCAGGCACAATCACTTTTTCTGTGATCTCATCATGCACTATGTATTCTTTGTTTTCTTTTCCTTGTTTCTTTCCTGCAACCGATCCTTATGCAAAACTTTTTCATTGAATATGAGATCTCTGATTCTAATGATTTTTTTTCATAATAATAAAAGTGATAACCAAAATCAATAACTCCATATCCAATAAAGGTACATTTCTTTGATTTTGCCTCAAGCTTTGTTCTATTTTCTTTATTAATGTGGACAGCTTCACAACCAAAAGTCTTTAAAAATGAGTAGTTTACCTTTTTACCTGTCCATGCCTCCTCTGGAATACCACCATCCAAGGAAATTGAAGGCCCTCTATTTCTTAGATAAACAACAGTATCTACAACATCTGCCCAAAATTGTAAAGGCAATCTTGCATGCAATCTCATGCACCTTGCACACTCCATGACTGTCATGTTCATCCATTCTAACACACCATTTTCTCGTGGTGTTCCTCAAACTGTCTTCTCTCTGCGAATTCCATTCTTTGAATAGTACCTATCAAACTCTTTGTTGCAATATTCACCTCCATTGTCTGATATGAGACACTTCAACCTTTTTCCTATCTTATTTTCAACCAAAGCTTTCCATTTTTTTGAAAGTATCAAATACATCAGATGTATTTCGAATACAATAAATCCATGTTTTTTTGGTTGCATCATCAAAAAAAGTAACATAATAATGAGAGCCACCGAGAGATGATACCTGAGCAGGTCCCCATACATCTGTATGCACGTGCTCTAATTTTTCGCTCTTCTTTTCTTTCCCAAATCTGAGGAATCTGACTCTCTTTTGTTTCCCATAAACACAATTCTCACATTATTTTAAATCAACATGCTTCAAACCTGGCAACAAATTTCTTGAGTGAAGAATTTTCATCCCCTTCTCACTCATGTGCCCAAGCCTATGATGCCACAATGTCATATCCTCTCCTGTAGAGGTTAAAGCATTAACAAAAATAGAAATACCATTGCATAAATACAATGTACCAACCTTTTCTCCTCTTTCTATTACCATGGATCCTTTAGTGACCTTCTAGGTTTTATCTGTAAAAGTAATCACACAGCCTTTACCTCCCAAGTGCCCTGTTGAAATCAGATTTTTCTTCAAATTTGGAACATGCCTTACCTCCTTCAATAGCCATTGATTTTCGTTCTACTATTTTATGAAAATTGTACCCATTCCAATGATTTTAACGGGTTTATCATCACCCAATCGAACCTGTCCAAAATCTCCTTGAACATAATCATGAAAATGTTTCCTGTCAGGTGTGGCATGGAACAAGGCCCGTGAATATACCACCCAGGGATCAATAATATTTTCTAATGAAAGAATCAAAGAATCTTGCAACACGTCACCTGTCACATTCGCTTCATTGATTGTTTTCTTTCTACGCATCTCCTTCTTTTCCCTTCCAAGACTTGCAGTCTTTCTTCAAGTGTCCTTTCTTCCCGTATTTCTAGTACACTATTCCTGATCTAGACTTAGATCTACCTTTCCTTGACTTACTGCGATATCCTAGGCTCTTTTCTCTTTCCATTTTTCTTCCCTAGTCTCTATAGATAAAGCATTACCTGATGTCTCACCAGAGCTTTTCCGTCACATTTCCTCACTAAGGATTGCACCGACAACATCATCAAACTTTAAAATAATAGATCCAAAGACAGAGTTACTAATGGCCATAACTAAACCATTCCAACTTTCTGGTGATGAGCACATAAATAACAGAGCCCTAACTTCATCATCAAAATTTACCCCTACGGAACTTAACTGACTAGTAACTGTATTAAGTTCATTTAAATGATCAACAAGGCCGAGGTTTTTTCATATAGTTTTGCCAATGCCAAAATTAAACCCTCTATTGTCATTTCCTTTGAAATATTAAAGGCAATCAATGCCACTAGGAATAGCCATATTGTTCCAAGTTCCTTTCTGTTGAGAATATCCCATTTTATGTCTGTCATACTCATCGGCTTCTTTGTGTTTCCGCTCAATGGTAGGTACAGATCTTTCTAATACAGATAATCTTCCATCTGCATCTTCCACAATTTGTAGTTTTGGTCATTAAATTTTTTGACCCTAAACCTACCATCTTCTGCCATTTCTCCAACTCGAACCAGGAACCCTTCTCTCCTGCGAGTTTATTAGCCAAATAGACCTTCGTCTCTGATACCAATTGTTAGAAAATTATATCCTACAGAGCAATGGAACACATAAAATATTGTAGAAATATAAACACAGAAAACACATAAAACAAGAGAGACACAGATATACGTGGTTCACCCAATTTGGGCTACGCCTATGGAGAAACAGCCAGTCCTTCCTTTTATATTATCTAGCAAAATGAAGAGATACAACCTACAGCAGATCCGTTGTAATTCCCTCTTCGCTCTCACACAATCTCCTCTCTCTTTCTCACTCAGAATACATATCTACATAGATGCAATACAATTCCCTCATATATAGCGAGGGGTTGCCTTCTAAGGAAAAAACCCTAAATTAAACATAACTTTGACTATCAGATCTTCGCCTAATGAACGACCTAGATTGACTATGAAATTACAACATTTTAGAAGGAAATTTTACATTTATTTTTAGCTTCGGGGGCACTGCCCCTGATCCCCCACCAAGGGGGGGGGGCAAAGATCGTAGCTGCCCCCCCATGGACCCCCCTTGCAATGTACATTTTACAGTCAACGTTGCTGCCACATTACAAACTGGATTCCAATGTGGCGATACCTCTAAAAGAAGATAATCAGACTCCACACCCAACACAATGGGTATCTCCACTTATTGGTGTGCCTAAGAAAAATGGAAACTGGATAATATGTGTTGACTGCATGGAGCTCAATAAATCCACTCAAAAGGACCATTTTCCATTTCCTTTTATTGATTAGGCCCTTGACACGTTGTCTAGTAAAATGTTCTTTTAATTTATTGACAGGTTTAGTGGTTACAATCAGATCCAGATTGCCCCTGAATGTGAGAACAAGACCATCTATGCCTTCTGTTAGGATACATTTTCCTATAGAGTCTTTTTGGACTTTGTAATGCATTATCCACCTTTCAACGAGTTGTGTTGGGAATATTTTCTAATCTAGTTAATGATTTCTTAGAAAATTTCATGGATGATTTTACTCCGTATGGCTATGAGTTCAATGAAGCTTTAAATAATATTGAGAAGGTGCGCGAACATTGCATATAGACTCATCTCTCTCTCAGCACTG
Source organism: Pinus taeda (assembly GCA_000404065.3). Lineage (NCBI taxonomy): Eukaryota > Viridiplantae > Streptophyta > Pinopsida > Pinales > Pinaceae > Pinus > Pinus taeda. The sequence goes on from APFE031666138.1 coordinate 83,814, forward strand.
AAAAGTGCCATATGATTATGAATGAAGGGATTGTGTTGGGACATTATATCTTCATTGTAAGTATATAGGTTGATCCATCAAAGATTGAGGTAACTTTAAGGATTCCTACTCCTAATACATAGAAAGAGGTATCTAGATTTTTAGGGAATGCAGGAAGGCTAATGGATATTTTTAGAAAAAATTTCTGAAGTTGCAACTTTGTTGTTTTCCATAATTTCAAAAGATAAAGAGTTTATATGGACTGAGAATTGTAAAAATGTTTTTTCATATCTAAAGAGGTGTGTAACAACAACTCTAATATTAGAGGACCTAATTGGACTTTGTCATTCCACATCTCCATGGATTCCTATGATACAACTATTAGGGTTGTGTTGGGACAACAAGAAGGAAGTAATCCTTATGCCATCTACTACATCAACAGGAAAATGAACTCTACAAAATTAAATTATACAGTTACTGAGAATGAAGTTTTTATTGTTGTACATGCTATCAATAAATTTAGGCATTATATTACAAGCCATCAAGTTTTTGTAAATATTTTTCATTCTATTATTTGATTTTTAATGAATAAACTAGTTACAAATGGTAGAGTCACTAGGTGTTTATTGCTACTACAAAAATTTGATATCACCATTGTAGACAAGCTTAGAAAGCATAATGTTGTCGTTGATTTCCTTTCCAGACTACCTAAAAATGATGATAATCTATCTGTTGAGGATTATTTCCTAGATTAATATATTTTTGCAATGTCCACTTACTCACAATGGTATGTAGATATCGTTAATTACCTTGCATGAAGGGAAACTTCCACACCACCTTTCTCCTGGGGAGAAATGAAAAATAATTCAACAAAGTGCCTGATATTTTCAATTAGAAGGTTATATCTTTCATACTAGCCCAAGTCATCAAATCATATGGTGTGTACGGGTAGACAAAATACATAACATTCTAAACGCATGTCATGATGAGCCTTGTGGTGGACACTTTGTTGAACAGAAAACATGTCAAAAGGTGCTTCGGATAAGTTATTTTTGGCCTACCATATTTTTTTCCTATTGACAACATTTTCTTGTTGTTGCAATGGATGTTTTTGATGTTGTACCACCATTGCTACCACTATGATCACATGGAGGGTACCACCAAGGACAATTGCCACAGACTCTACCAACAACCACTCACAGTTGACTTAGTGTTCTCTTATCAATCGCTACATTAGCATAATTGGTATGCTCGTGTGAAAGGTAACCCCTCCCATTTACTCATAATTCTATAATTAAGTGGGATATGATCACCCTATTACAATGGCTAAGGATGGTCTTCATTTCAATTTGGGGATGGAGGGGGGTGTGTATTGGACTTTCATATGTGATACACCATAAACATCCTAAGATGGTACGATGGCAGATTAAACTTTACACATCATTCCCATTAAACCACCTTGTTTCCCTTACTCTGACGTGACCATTCCCAAAATCCATCCATATTATCCACATCATCTTATAATTATGGCATTGAAAAAACTATTGACACTCTATTGTAACCAAAATTGCCAAATTCTACAAATTTGACATCCTCATCCCAACAAGTAATTGCATCCATGATTGTTGCACTTATAACAGTGCCTTTTTTTAGCAATCAGAACCATGGGGGTAGTGGTTGTGCCTCACTAACTAAATTCTATTGATGCATTAAGAGACCACCCAAGATCTTCCAGTATTTGAGAATGAAAGATGGTTAAAATACTTCAATAGACTACAAGGATTTAATGAATACATTGCTTTATAATTCGCACAGAACTTGATAGAGCAAGGTTCAGTTGTAAGAGAAATGTAGATTGTTGTTATAAATCAATTCATTATTAGGGTGATGACCTTACCTCAAATTGGGATGTGTTGGATTAGTAGGATTGCAGTTGATACAATCAGGGCCACATTCTTGCAAGAGGGTGAGTAGTTAAGGAATAAGAGGAGGGGTGTAGATAAAACTTCACTCTGACACCTTTTGGAAGATGTAGCATAAATTATCTATTAATTCATCGCTTGTGAGGTTTGATTTGGGATAATATTCAATTATCGCTTCTAATTTTTGGCACACCTACATAGTAGGCATTTGATCAACATGTTATATTTTTTTTTGAAGTCGTGCAACATATGGCATTTGTTGTTCGACATTCTAAGTAGCCTAAAACTTGTGTAATAAATCATGGGTTGATCAGACCCATCGTTATTGACTCACTTGAACGACAGGGGAGCACATGGGCAATATTGTTGGATGTTGTTAGAGGGCTAACTTGAGAGGAGATAGAAAATGAGTCTAAAGAGCAAGGTGAAGGTGTTGAAACAAAGGAAACATGGCCAAGAAAGAAGAGTAATTACCTTACTGATGCACCTTCTCGAAACCCTCATAATGACATCCTTGAAGAACCCTATCCTTTTGGTACACCAGTAAGAGGTTATTATGATGAGGAAGGTTTACATATTGAAGTTTTAGTGAAAGTTACCAATAGAAAATCTGAAATTTCAGATTATGAGGCGTGTCCTATTCAAGAGGAACAACCTGAATAGACGAAAGTAAATAAGAGGTCATTGAAGAAGTCTACAAGTGGTAAATTCCCAAATAAGAGGGTCAAGGTCATTACCGCCACTACTACAAAATAATTAAAAGAGTCAAACTAGCATCCCAATAAGGAAAAGGAGGAGGAATCTAAAAAGAGATGGGATGACAAACCCCCTTATGGTAAGCCTAAATTTGACATTTTGTCTCAACAAGTAAATTATTTAAGAAAGGAAAATGATAATTTAAGAAACCAAATTTCTATGCTAAGAGAAAAATCTCAGACTAAGAAACATTCAGTGTTAGAAACCTTAGCTAAGGTTGTAGAAATGATGGGTGCACCTTCTTCTCCTTATAAAACTAGAAAAACTAGAAAACCATTATGTAAGTCGTGTGGGGAACTTATTAAAGAAGTTGGATATGCATGGGATGAAATTTAAAAACTTGAAACTATTTTAGTAGGGGCATAGACAAAAATTGAATTTAAGGGAATGGAATTTCATAATACAACACAAGAACCTACTCGAGATGTTGTTGCCACACATGAACCAGCAGTTGAAGCAGAGAAACCTGAGGAGTTTCAAGTTGCAACACAAGAACCTGTTGAAGATGATGCTACCACACAAGAACCAACAATTGAAGCAGAGCAACTTGGGGGAAATAAAATTGTTGGTACATAATAACCTGCCAAAAATGTTATTGATACCCAAGAATCAGTAGTTGTGGCAGTACAACTCGAAGAAAGAGGAGGAAATGGAAAAATAGGATGATCTACAAAAATATGTTGAATACATTGTTTTAACAATAGTAAAGGCAGTGTGAACCAAATCGAATGATCATTTCAGTTCTAAAATTTTATTTGCTAATTTGGGTGAATGGAGACAACTGACAGTCTCATTGCAGAAAGAGGTGATTTAATTAAATGTGCATAGAAAAATTATCAATCACCTCAAGGAATCTTAGGTCAATGAATTGGTGCTTCAAATATTGTGATGGGACAAGTTTATGGAGGAGATAAAGAAAGAGAAAGTGCAAGTGTTGGAAATACTAAACAAAATTGAGCAATTACAGGAAGACAAGGAGCAGATGTAGAACCTTGCACATTGTGTATTGAGATACAGAAGAACCTCTCCCTCCAACCCTTTTCATATTAATAGCAGTGAAAGAAGGAATACCATGTAAGATGATTGATAAGTCCTTTCTTGAGACGTTCCAACAAACTAGTCTTGCAAAACAATATTTTTTGTATGAACTATACCTACATGAATTTGCTTGTTTTGAACAGAATAACTTTAACTTCTCACTTTGTGTAAGAGACATCCCATTGAGGGAATTTACTTATTTTATGCAAAATCAAATAAGTTGGAGTTAGCTCGTGACATTGTAACAACAAATTTGGAAGGAACGCACTATGGATTCTTGAAGAGATGAGTTCTGTTAAATAAATATTAAGTACATATTGCTATTACTTGCAATCTCTAGAGAGGAGGGGAAGTCAAAAATAAAGTATTAGAAAATTATTCCATGAATATTAAACTTATGAGACAAGATGCATTGGAAGGAAGCGAATTAAGGTGAGAATTATGTGATAGAAAGTTGAAAAAGGAATACCCTTATTGTTTCTGAAATTTCATTCATGCCCTTTCTAGAGCCCCAAAGTACATTGACTGTATCACGAGGTTTGGCCTAGCTAGCTAGGGATAAAATTTAAATTTCCACTAATTTGGCTCCCTGCATTTAAGCATCAACACTATTATCAATTGAAGCCAACATATGCAAAGATGTGTTGGTTGGATTTGAACATTTCCCAAGGTTATAGGACTTTCACAAATGATACATCAATAACCTATAATTTCATTGAGATACACTCACAACATACTGTGACACAGGCAAGTTCCCTCTGCAGACAAAGGCAACCCCTCTAGCCCTAGAGTGGGTCTAGTCACTGCATAGACAATACCAAAGTATATTTCCTTATAAAGTTTGTGTTATGAAGGCCTACCTTCAATCCGACGTTCAATGAAGTCCTTGTCACGTTGCTCCAGCTCTTATCCTTCTAGTCGCTCATACCTAAAAACAACATGTAGAGAAACACCACGAATGCAATATAAAACAACCAAACAATCTACTTGAAGAGTCAAGGAACCTCAAACTATTGACATAAAATTTAATGCATGATATAGGAAACAAGCTATTGATTTGTATTAATATAAATCAAAGTAAAACTTACAACTGAGACTTGACATCGTAAGCCTCTTCGAAGGGTCCTGTCAACATGTCTCCGTAAGCATTCACTTGTGAACCGTCTCCCAAGGGAACATATGACTCTCTCTTATGTCCAAAAGGGTTAATACTAGAAATCTCTCAAGGCAACTCTACTCAAACATCTTTTAAATCAAAATACAAATGAGGCTACTTCCACACTCCAATAACGCTCTCTACCTCTACTCCTCTCTTAGCAACTTGAAGCTATCAAATTACATCTAGCTATCATCCAATTACATCCAAGATAGCTAATATCATTCATGGAGGAGATATTTATACGAGGGAGAGTTCTCATAAGAGAAGGAAGGAAGAGCTTATCTCTTAGGGAGGTTGCACAAAAGGTGGAACAACTATTCCAGAGGAGAAAGGTGAGCTCAACTGACCCAACAACCATCCCTAGGACCACCCATGAAGCAATTTCATCTCGCAGTTTCGACGAGTTGTTGAAAAACTTGCCAAATCTGGCTCGTCGGGGGTGCAACATAAGGACAAAGCAAAGACTTTGCTAGGGCTAGTGTTAACTTGACCATCTTCGCGAGAGGGATAACTTCTGACTCGCAACGACCCAAAAACTTGGGTAAAAAGGGTCTTCTTCAGGGATAATGAATTGAGACACTCTTCCTGAGATTGCAAGGAAGGTAATGAGACATAATTGGAAACATGACACAGCACAGATTTCAGTAACATGGACCGGCAGTATTCGAGATCAGAGAATGCAGAGTTGGTGACAAATTATTGTGTAATAGATGCCCCCTAAAGCATGAAGGCTGAGAGAGTGGTAGGCGTAAAATGCTTTATGAATCCATAACCGAAATAGAACATCCTCATGGAGAACCTATAGATGCAAGTACAATTGATATCTCTGATACATGAGTACATAGAGAAAGGAAACGCATGTGCATAAAGGCATGGGCGCAGCCATCCAGAAGATAAACATAAATGGTTTGTGGCATGGACATAGCCATCCAATTAGAAAGACCACAAAAAAGACTCAGGTATGGTCACAACCATCTAATCAAAAGAGTCATGTATAAATCAATCCCTGCAACCTAGACTTGTGTAATCTGATCCCAGGGTCTTGAATCCCACCTAACCATTGTACAATTTCTAATTTGCGAATAGATGTGTTGAAGTCAAGCACACTATAAAATCACTTGATTACCGTCCAATGATGTGAACCATTAACAAGCGTGAGAGAGACCACCAGTAATGTCCATGGTTCTCAAGGTACTACTAGTACAATCCACAAAGTGTGAAGAATGATCTGGAGTTGAACACTTGTGAAATCACCTGATCAAAGACCAATGATGCAAGCCTATCGTTGAATGCGAAGAACTTTCCATTGAGGCATGCAAGCTCCAAGGTACCAAAAAGGAGTCTCTAGGTCAATTTCCTGGATAGTGAGTCGAGGTCGACAGCAAGCGACTGGTCGAAGGAGGACCATAATGTTTCCCACATCATCGACGCAAGGCAAAGGAACAAGATGATTGTGAATGAGGCAAAGAATATGAGGAAGGTGTGTAAGGCTACAAACTGCAGCAGGATTTAAGCTCTTGAACATATAGGCGACATGACTCCGAAATTTGGCAGCATTTTGGTACCAAGGGATCAAAGGTCATAACGGCGTAGTAGGGATTAGATGGAATGAGGTAAAAATGAATAACCGAAAACCCAGAGTGCCAATGATAGAATGAAGATATCCCAACCCGACACGAAGCAGAAAGAGTGTTGATGTCCAAGAGCGACAAGCTGTCATAATAACTAATATAATCAACAAAATGTTTCCAAATTTTCCCCCACCATTTCTGGCGAGTACCCCAATTATTTTTAAAACACAGGCTTGAAGGGGATATCATATGCTTGTAATGTAAGTTCATCCTTTGAACAAATCTGACCTAGTGATTTTTAACAAGCCCTAGGAAGGAGAAGCTCAATCTCGTCATGATGGCAAGTCCAATGTCGTCAAGGTTTAATGAGTCTGACATAGGTAAAACTCGGAGTCTCTTTCATGTTTAGAGAGTTTGGAAAAGACACGGAAAAAAAAACTCCAAAGGTCCCTTTTCATTAATTTGTCCTTTGAACCCGAAAAGGTAGAAAATAATATCCAAGGGAACCTATTGATCATAAAAATCAACGTATACCTTTTTTGTAAATAATCTATCCCAGCCTGAAAAAGGAGTAAACGTAGACTGGGTAGATGATGCTTCAAAGCCTTTAACGAATTCAAAGTGACAAGAGCTTGGCAATCTTTTCACATTTTGAGAGTCAGAAAAGAGCTGAAAGATGACTCCAGAAGGGACTTTTTGTGTTTTTACTGAGTCCAAAAAATTATAAAATATAACTCACAGGGTAGTCACCAAGGTTTGAGAAACCTATTGATGCACAAAAACAAGCATAAGATCCATCTTTGATATAGAAATACATGAAATAGACAAAAACCCTAATTTACAAACCCTAATTTGACCAAATAGGCTTATAAAAGAGTCATTTGGTAAAAAACAAATTACTTTTCACCATTTCACCTCAGAGCGGAAATTTTACCCGTGTGCATTCGAAATTTCAATGGTCAGTTGGAGAAAGATCAGCATCCTGTCAGTAAATTTGTCCGGTCTAGGTAGGCTCTAATTGATTTCCTGCATATTTACATAGATAATACTTCATTTTTTTATGGTTTAGTGTCCTCCAAGGAAGGATTTAGGGTCAGCATACATGCGACGGTTGTCGCAAGTCGCCAGCTCGGGACTGCGACGACCCAAAATCTTCCACGAGGAGAAAACAGGGTCTTCACAACTGTACACGGAAAAGTCGCGAAGATCCCGATTTATCCGAACAGTTGATTTTGGATCGGTGCACCTATTTGAAAAACAGGTGTGTCGAGCACCAAATCTTAATATTTCTCAAAATTGAAGCCATTTCTTTGGATTTTAAATACAAGCAAGGTACTTATCATCCTTTATGTGTGTGTGCAGGAAGAAAAATGGTGATTGAGTGGAAAGAACGAGAGCATACTGGTGATGATGAACTAGCCATGGGAGACCAAAACTACCTGGATGTGCTCCGGAACTATGGTCTACTAAAATTCTTCATGGTGCCTAATCTGAGGCCACAACGGGACTTGCTCCAGTATCTGGTTGGAGCGTGGGATCTGAATGAGGCTTAGTTCAACATCTGAGGGCAAGAGCTGGAGATTAAGGTAGCAAACATCTACTTCTTGACAGGTTTGTCACGAAGGGGGAGAAGGCCCCGCATGACCAGGACTCGAATCATTGGAGAAACTATGGACATGATGATGGGAAGACTTTGTCTGGAGGCAAAGAAGTCAAATAAGGGTAGAAAGCTCAATATTTCTACTGCCAGAGACTTGTCTCTCTGTGTCCTCCTCTCAACTATCACCAGAGCAGCTGGCTCATAGGCCCCACATGAGGCGACCAAAACCCAACTTCAGCTGGCATCCAACTGTATGGATCCCACCATCTTCAATTGGGCCAAGGCCATGGTTAATAACATGAAATGATAATTAACAAAGTGCCAGTGAGGAGACATAAAATAGTTTAGGTATGGGTCCATCCCGGTATCATTCATCCTTGAGTGCCTTCCTATCTTTCAAAGACAAGAAGCAGTGATCCAGACTTAAATAGGAACACAACAAATTACCAAGATATCCATAAACACAAAGATGCAGTGGAAATAATGCTTCATTTTATTAATGGAAAATATTGAAATATGCTTACAACCAGAAATGGAAATAAACCAGCTAGGGCGATGGTAGCTTATCTCTGAGAAGAGATGTGGCGGCTACATGCCTCTGAACTATTCTAAACTGTGTTACAATGAGGCTCGAAGGCCTATTTATTTTTGAGAAATAACGGAAAACCTTTCACATCGCGAAACCTAACCCTAGAAGATGAAACGCCAAATTGTGGGCCCTGTTTGGGTAAATTGGTACATCAATTTCCCGGGGTCGTAACTTTGGCATACGATCTCTATTTGACGTGTACAATAGCTCGTTAGAAAGATCTATCCGAGTGCTACCACTTTGGGAGGCAACATCGGTCCATGGACCCATGTTGCCCCAGATTTCCCAAAAAACGTCATTTAGGGCCTCAAAATGGCTCCGGAAGTTCATGACCCGAAAAACTGCTAAAAATAGTAAATTGTGCTACAATTTAGGAAAGTGAAAAGACTGAAAGAGACAGTTGTGGGGGTCCAAATGGGATAGGTGGGTGGCCACCAACATCCACCTAGATCAATAATCTTAATCTATGTATCAGAACCATAAAATAGTAATCAAGTGCGGTAAACAGTACAGGAAATCACACACATGAACATAAGATATAAGGTGGAAACCTAATGTGGGTGAAAACCACCTGCTGCAATTCGTCTCTATCTTCTTTTAATAAGAAACTTCTTTTTACAATATTTTTGTACTGGTGCAGTCTTATACCAGTACGCAGGCTTCTACCTGTAGAAGGCTACAGCCTTCTCTCGTTCTCCAGCTTCTCCTAGAAGGGAGCTACATCCCCCTTAGCTCTTGTACTAGCTGATGTACTAGTACGTAGGTGCTGACCTACAGAAGGCTACTACCTTCTCTTTTCTTCCAGGGACCACATTTCATACATTTTCAGACTTGATCCATCAATAACATCAATTAAACATCAAATATATCTGCATCAAACAATATTCTTTGCACCAACCAAAACCGAATCAAACAAGTACTTCTCTGAATGTTGTAACCAGAATACAATAACAGTAACCAGAAACCAATCCTGAGCCCAGAACACTACTGCAATAAATAGAAGTAGCTAAAACATATTTTGTGAGACGTACGCTACTTCAATATGTAGAACTTGCATGCATACACTGTTGTAATAAGGCAAACATGAGTATACACCATTTTGAATTACCGAACTAGCGTGCATACGCACCTTGGCTATGATGAACCTGCGTTCAAATCTATAAAAGATAATTTACCCTTTTCAATTACTCAAACATTAGTTATACCCAGATTATCAAATTTATAGATCAAGTCATGCGCCAAATATAACAGATCAAAATCACACAAAGATACTTCTCTTCAAGCCTTAAGATCTTGACCCATCAATAGAACTTATATTTCTTCTAGCACTCAGGTTCCTCCTTGATTCAGATCCAGCTATGCACCATAACCCAATGACCAGTATTCTAAATCTTGCTCTTCATCAGATATTCAATCCTTGAGCGCCTTTGCCTAATGATCTTCTTCCCCTTTACAGTCTTAGGCCTTACTCAATACCATGGTCCAAAACCACTTAGAACCAATACTTGGGACCCAATACCTGGGTTCAACACTACAAACGAGATACCATGGTCCAAAACCATAGGTCCAAATACCATGGACTAAAAACAAGGTTTCCCACATGTACGCGCTTTTCCTTGCAGTAAAGTGCGTGCATATGCATACACGCCTTTTGATCGGCAATCCTGTGTGTATACGCGGCTTGGTCAACGGGAACCTGCGTATACCTTCTTTTCCTTTATTCTGAGAGCCTGTGAGCCTGAAATGTCATCTGAATGATTTGCCAAGTGAGTTGCCATCAAGGAAAATACCTGTGCCATAGTGCCAAGCCTGTGTCATAATGCCAACAATCTCCCCCTTTGGACTTGATGGCAACCCCAAGTCACTCTCCCCCTTTGTCATCAAGGGAAAAGGGTTATGTTCCCCCTGAGTACATGATGAAATCTTTGCGCTACTGTATTGTCCATGCTCCCCCTGACTGTAGGCAAGGTCTGCAAAAAGATGTTCTATAAGAAGAACATGACTCTATACATCATAAATGACCTTCCTATCACCAAAGACTCATACATACATCCATCTCCCAACCAAGTGGGGATATACCAAAATTGACTCATCTACCCAACCAAGTGGGGATACATCAAAAGTTTATACATGATAACACAAGAACCTTACATCATCCATCCCAAGCATAGTGGGGAAACAAAATAGGTCATTACATGACCTTGATAATAAAAGATATATATGACATAGAGATGAAATATCTAAGACAAGACTATGATAGTCATTAGCAACTATCATCAGCAGCATCTGTTAATCACCATCCAGACCAACAACCATGATCTCCCTCTGCACCTGTTCCACATGAATCAAAACAATTATGAAATTGTACCAAGATCTTCTAGGGTAGTGCCAACAATGATAATGCATTATATGCTCCCCCTGAACCTATGCCAGATGATCACTGATAGACCCGTATCGGACTCTTTTCATCCTGAGTCTGGCCCACCGATTTCCTTTAAACCAACATATACGCGACTATATCCATAGAAACAGGTGTATGTACGTGGATGCTCTTCATGAAACTCGCGTACACCCACTTTTCTCTTAAACAGATAAATGTCAACAACAAGATGATGCATCAACTACTCCTAGCTTCTATCTGAGGTATTCAAATGTCTCCCTGAGTAATGGTTTGGTGAATATCTCAGCAACCTGTTCCTTGGAGGGAACATACTCCAATTTGACCTTTTTTTCAGGCACTTATTCCCAGAGAAAATGACATTTGATAGGTATGTGCTTGGTCTTTGAATGCATGACTGGATTCTTTGAAATACTAATTGCACTTGTATTACCACATAAAATGGAGATGGGTGGAGTACAAGTAATTTGAATGTCTTGCAATATTTGCATCATCCAAAGGAGTTGTGTGCAGCAAGATGCAACAGTCACATATTCTGCTTCAGCTGTAGATAATGCAATTGAACTTTGTTTCTTGCTAAACCAAGATACTAATCTGGAACCCATAAAGAATGCACCACCACTAGTGCTTTTTCTATCATCCACGCTTCCTGCCCAATCTGCATCTGTATATGCATGAAGTATGGAATCTATGTCTCTAGGATACCACAAGCCATAGTTTTGTGTTCCTTGAAGATATTTGAAAATCCTTTTAACTTCCCGAATGTGTGCTTGCTTTGGATTTGCCTGAAATCTTCCAACTATTCCCATTGCATGCATGATGTCTGGACGAGTACCTGTTAGATAGAGCAGACTACCAATCATGGATCTATAGGTTAGTTGATGTACTGTTGTTGATTCATCATTTGTGCTGAGGCTACAACCTGTTACCATAGGGGTACATACTGGTTTCGAATCTTCCATGCCATATTTCTTTAAGTTCTGCTTGAGGTACTTAGTTTGTGATAGAAAGATACCGTCTTTGTTTTGTTGTATTTGTAAACCAAGGAAATATGTGAGCTCACCGAGCAGGGACATTTCAAATTCTTTCTGCATCACCAAAGCAAAGTTTTGACTCATGGCTTCTTCATTGCTACCAAATATGATATCATCGACATACACAACAAGTATTAGCAATTTATCATTATCAATTTTTATATATAGATTACTATCTGCTGATCCTTTTGAAAAACCTTGTTGATGGAGGTATTTTTCCATACGATAATACCAAGCCCTTGGAGCCTGTTTAAGACCATAGAGTGCCTTTCTAAGTCTGTATACAAGTTTTGGATCATTTCTAAGGATGAATCCATCTGGTTGCTCAATAAACACTTCTTCTTCTAAGTCTCCATTTAGAAAGGCAGATTTCACATCCATCTGATATACTTTGAACTTTTGAAAGCTAGAAAGAGCAAGGAACATTCTTATGGCTTCAAGTCTAGCAGCTGGTGCAAAAGTTTCTTCAAAGTCTATACCTTCTTGTTGAGAATACCCTTTATAAACAAGTCTGGCCTTGTTTCTAATAACATCTCCTTTTTCATTCAGCTTGTTTTTTAATATCCATTTGGTCCCTATGACATTCTTATCATTAGGTTTAGGAACCAATTCCCAAGTGTTATTCTTTTCAATTTGCTCAAGTTCTTCATTCATGGCCTTGACCCAGCATTCATATTTGCATGTTTCACTTATATTTTGTGGTTTGACAGAGGAGAGCAATGCTAGATAGTTTGAAGCTTCTGCAATAGTTCTTCTTGTTTGTACACCTGCCTCCTTCTGCCCCAAAATTTGAGTCTCTAGATGGTTCTTCTGAACATACCTGGATGGAGTCTTTTCTTCTACTCTTATCGGTTCTTCGGGTGCCTCATAAGTTTCTTCTTCAGCATTAGTCTGATCTGATGTTGAAGGATAGTCCTCTTCATCTTCAAAATCTTTGGTTTTTATCTGCTTTAGATTGTCACCTACTTCATTAACCACCACATCAATACTTTCAACAATTTTTCCAAGTCTTTTATTGTAACACTTATATCCTTTACTTCGGGAAGAGTAACTAAGGAGAATGCCTTCATCTGCTCTAGGTTCAAACTTGCCAAGATTTTCATCAGTCCTTTTGATGTAACATTTGCTTCCAAAAACCTTGAAGTATTTAATAGTAGGAGTCTTACCATGCCAAAGTTCATGAGGAGTTTGAGCGTTGTTTACCCAGATGTTTATTTTGTTGAGAATAGTAATGGCAGCAAATGCAGCTTCACCCCAAAAAGTTGCAAGAGTTCCAGACTCATCAAGCATAGCACGAGCCATTTGTTGAACCGTTCTGTTCATCCTTTCTACCACTCCATTTTTCTGAGGAGTCCTTGCAGTAGAGAATTCCCTTCTTATTCCATGTTCTTCACAAAAGTCGAAAGATTCATCCAAGGTAAATTCCCCTCCTCGATCAAACCTGAGGAATTTGATCTTGCGATCTGATTCATTTTCAACCAAGGCTTTGAAAGCTTTAAACTTTTCAAAAGCTTCATCTTTATGCTTCAGAAGTCCTATCCAACACATCCTAGAAAAGTCGCCAATGAACAATATAAAGTATTCTTCTCCACGAGGTGACTTTTTCCTTGATGGACCACATAAATCAGTATGGACAAGTTCAAGTGGCTTACTTGCTGATCCTTCCTTCTTAGGGAAATGTGTTCTGGTCTGCTTACCAAACTGACATGATTTGCATATTGTATTGTCTAGAATTTTGATGTTAGGAAGATCGTGAACAGCCTGATATTTGCATGCTTTCCTTATCTGAGGGAAGCTTAGATGCCCCAATCTTCTATGCCATAGCCAGTGTTCATCATTTTTGCTTAGATAGCATTATTGTTGTCCTCCCTTGAGTATGTATATATTATTTGGAGTTCTTATGCCTTTGATCACTATTTCTCTTGTATCAAGCTCACGAACAATACATCCATTTGATCGAAATATTACCTCATTTCCTTCATCACACATTTGACTAACACTCAATAGATTATGCTTTAAGCCATCAACACATATAACATTTCCAGCTTTGACCTTTTCTTTTAAAAGAACAGAGCCTTTACCTTTTATGAGTGCAGGGGTGTCATTTCCAAATGAGACCTTCCTTTCCTTTTCTAAGTCACTATATGACTGAAGTTTTTCTTTATCACCTGTCATATGTTTCGAGCATCCACTGTCGATGTACCACTAATTTTCCTGTCCTTCCGCATATAAGGCTATACCACATCTTTCCGGTTGTGGTTCTTTCTTTCTCCATGTTTTGGGACCTGATGAAGCTTGCTCCTTCTGAGATGTTTGCCGAAACTGACTCCTGCATTCAGAATCTTCATGACTGAAGTTATTACAAATAGAGCATTCTATTTCATTTTCAAGAGCAGAAAAGTTATTGTAGGTCCTCTTCATGATCTCAGTCACACTCCTTTGATTTCGAACTTCTCTAGTCATGATAGTCTTGTAGGCAACACATTGAGCAACTCTGTGTCCAAAGTTATGACATAGAAACATTGGCCATTAAATAAATTCCTGCGATTATCAAATATATAGACTAGGTGATTGTAGTTTCCATTGACATTCATTCTTGAGGCAAACTGAGATTTATTTACCTGTGGTTGGTTGTAGCTTATGTTCATCCTTGAAGTAGATTGACCCCAATTTACCTGGTGATCTGCTTTATGCCTTTGCTAACGATTGTCAACCTGTTCACTTCTCCTTGCTGCATCAAGATAACTTTTTGAGGTGAATGGCTTCTATGCTTGAGATGCTTCTTCAATATATCCAAGACCTGTCTTGATTAGTGGAGAACATTGCACTTTGATAATCTCATCTAAAGTTTCAGATCCTTTAGCAAATCTACGATTAAGAGCTTTTGTTTTCTCAATATCTTTTCTAAGTCCCACAATTTCACATTCTAACTTTTCATTGTGTTTTTCCCTTTCAGCAAGTTGGAATCTCAGAGTATCTATGTTCATACTCTTTTCTTCTAAACAAATTTTAAGTTTAGGAATTTCTTCATGGAGATCATATTCATCTATAGCATCCAATAAATCATCATCTTCAAAAGCCATTAAAAGTCTATAATCATTACCATGTTCATCTTCATCACTATTTGAAATTCGATCGTTGTCTTCATGTGTATAATAACTCTTCTTACTTACGTTCTGTTTTCTGTTCCATTTAACTGGTTCCTTACCTTTATCAAGCTTATCTTTATGAGGACATTTGGCTGCATAGTGACCGAATCTTCCACAAGCAAAGCATTTGAAAGGTAGCTTAACTCTGAATCTTCCAGAACCCTGTTGAAGGTTCTTGACAAAGTTTGATTCTTCCTCTCCTTCTGATGTATGCCTTGACTCATTGTATTATCCTTTTCCTGAAGCTTTGAATGTGGCTTCTCTCATGTCTGATGAACCCCCTTTTCTCATTTTGAAAGTAGTTAGGATTTCGTGCAGCTGTGACATAGTAATACTCTGAAGATTCTGCTTTTCTTCTATGGCAGAAACTTTTGATTCAAACTTAGAAGACAAGGATCTTAGGACCTTTTCAACTAAAGTAACTTCTTTTATCTCTTCACCCAAATTTTTCATGCGATTAACAATCTCATCTATATGTAGGAAATAATTAGCTACACTTTCATCAGCGTGCATTTTGAGAGTTTCATATTGAATTATGAGAGATTGTAGTTTTGCACGTTTTATCTGATAATCTCCTTCATAGCTTAGAATGATCTTGTCCCATATTTCTTTGGCAGTTTTGAGCTGCATAACCTTGACGAATTCTGATTGTGATAGACTCCCTAATAGAGTATTGATAGCCTTTGCATTTGTTTCATACTTCTTTTTACCAGCCATATCTGTAGGAGTTGTTGATGGAAATGTGTATCCTCCTTCCATGATATCCCAAACTTCTGTACCAAGAGAGGAAGATAGGTTGTGGTTCTTACCTTCCAATAGACGAAGTTTCTCCCATCAAAGATCGGTGGCCTGATGGGTGCCTCTTTTTCGTAGTTGCTCGTGATGATAGATATTCCTCAAGCGATCAAGCTTCTTCTGAAGGACCTGCTCTGATTCCAATTGTTGGAAATAATACCAAGGGGGGGGTGAATCAGTATTTAAAAAATTTTCATTTTCATAAACAATTGATATATGCTACTCTGTTAATTAAACCTGTGTATATACGCAACTATGTTTAGAGAAAACCGTGTATACCTTGCAAACTTCTAATTTAGTTAGATGATCTTAATCTATGTATCAGAACCATAAAACAATAATCAAGTGCAGTGAACAGTACAGGCAATCACACACATGAACACCAGATATAAGGTGGAAACCCAATGTGGGTGAAAACCACCTGCTGCAATTCATATCTATCTTCTTTTAATAAGAAACTTCTTTTTACAATATTTATGTACTGGTGTAGTCTTATATCGGTACGCAGGCTTCTACCTGCAAAAGGCTACAACCTTCTCTCGTTCTCCAAATTCTCCTGGAAGGGAGCTACAACCCTCTTAGCTCTTGTACTAGTACGTAGGCGCTGACCTACAGAAGGCTACTACCTTCTCTTTTCTTCTAGAGACCATGTTTCATACATTTTCAGACTGGATCCATCATTAACATCAAATATACCTGCATCAACCAATCTTCTTTGCACCAACCAAAATCAAATCAAACAATTACTTCTCCGAATGTTGTAACCAGAATACAATAACAGTAACTAGAAACCCATCCTGAGCCCAGAACACTGCTGCAATAAACAGAAGTATTAAAACATATTTTGTGAGACGTACGCTATTTCAATATGTAGAACCTGCGTGCATACGATGTTATATTAAGGCAAACATGCGTATACGCCGTTTTTAATTACCGAACCAGCGTGTATACGCACCTTGGTTATGTTGAACCTGTGTACAGATCTATAAAAGATAATTTACCCTTTTCAATTATTCAGACATCAGTTATACCTAGATTATTAGATTTATAGATCAAGTCATGCACCAAATATAACAGATCAAAATCACACAAAGATACTTCTCTTCAAGCCTTAAGATCTTGACCCATCAATAGAACTTATCTTTCTTCTAGCGCTCAGGTTCCTCCTTGATTCAGATCCAGCTATGCACCATAACCCAATGACCAGTATTCTAGATCTTGCTCTTCATCAGATATTCAATCCTTGAGTTCCTTTGCCTAATGATCTTCTTCCCCTTTTATAGTCTTAGGCCTTACTCAATACCATGGTCCAAAACCACTTAGAACCAATACCTAGGTTCAACACTATAGATGAGATACCATGGTCCAAAACCATAGGTCCAAATACCAAGGACTAAATACCATGGACTAATAACAAGGTTTCCCACATGTACACGCTTTTCCTTGCAGGAAAGTGCATACATACACATACGAGCCTTTTGATCGGCGATCCCGCGTGTATGTGCAACGAGAACTTGCATATACTTTCTTTTCCTTTATTCTGAGAGCCTGTGAGCCTGAACTATCATCGGAATGATTTGCCGAGTGAGTTGCCATCAAGGACAATACCTGTGCCATAGTGTGTAGCCTGTGTCATAATGCCAACAATTCTTATTTGTTTAGCACACCCATTTATACTTAGAATTATTTTTAATATTGGATAGAAGTATTTTACAAGGATGCAAATGAATAATTTACTTGTTAGAAGATTGAATCTGAAGAACTTTATTGAAGAGATCAGTTTATTTACTTAATTTTGATCATGGATTTTCTACAGGTGGGAAGTCATAGTTATAGGCATTATCATGATAAGTGGGGAAGTCTGGAGGCTTTAGCCATTAGTAGAGGAGAGGAAAACCAAATGGTGCTCATAGGTGAATTGGTTACTTTCCCCTGCTAATTATGTGGTGGAGCTTGGTTCACTTCATTGCCTTACGAAAATATTTTGAATATCTCATGACAATGTATTCTAGACTCACAAGTCATCTATTTTTTTAGATTACGACACCGAGGCCTCTTTCTGACATCCACATGAATCTTCCAACATTGAGAAATTTCAATGCAATATTGATTGTAAGCACGTTACTATTTCATTCTCTATTACTTGATTTGTCTCACAATCATGAAAACTGAGCCTTTTTTGTAAGCTTATTTTTAATAAAATTTAATTATTTCTGATGTTTTCTACTTGAAGGAGTCTGTGGATAGCACCAACCATATAAAATTTTGGTGTGTGAAGGAGCTAAAACCATAATAGATGAAATTGATCATAGGAGAAATGTGCGAGGGAAGAAATCGTGGTTTCAATTTCCAAGAGTACTTCATAATGTCCTTTCAAATCATAAAAGCAAAAATTTGCTTTATCAAAGAGATTGTATAACTCAGATGTTTAAATTTGCAAAATCCATAATGAGCGCATTCTTTTTGGAATCGAAGTTCTTGATGTGTACTTGGAAATTATTCCTAAATTAAATCATCATTATAGTAGAATATTTTCATAAACAAAGAAACTATATTTTGATTCACAATGACGACAAATAGCATTTTCAAAAAAAAAATCTTTCTTTTTGAGTTGTTAAAGCTTAGATGTAAAATATAATTGCATGCTTCCAAATATTAATATACATTTGGTTTTCAAGTATTAATATAGATATGGTTTCTAAATTGTGCAGATAAAAGTGATTGGTTTCGCTCTCCTCTGCTGCTGCTGAACACGTGACCTAGCCTGGGCTCACGCTGCTCATAGCCACTTACTAGCAACCCCCTGCCATATCAATGGAGAAAATGGAATCTCCAGAAGATGGAGATCTATCATCAAACCATCAACGGGAACATGAAGATTCAACAAATGCATTTCCATCCCTCATCTCTGCTATGGAACCTCTAAAAAACAATTCATCATTAACCAAGTTTATAAAGAAACTGGATGATATTCCTGACATATCCCTTCCACCGACTCTCCCTCAACGAGCAGCGTTGTCCCTTATGGAACTTGATCTGGTTGGCCAGTTCGCAGGTTTATGGTCATCACCGAAATCTGTTCAGAAATGGGTAGAAAGAAAATGGACATCATGAATCAATGGGAAAATCTCCATAAGGTTTTGTGGAAGAGGGTATTATACCTTCCATTTTGAAGCAAAAGAACACCGCAATTTAATCTTCAAGAATGGCCCATACTTCATGGACATAAGAGGGTTTATATTTAAAATGATGGACCTCTGATTTTGACCCTAAAATGGATGTACAAAGTGTTATGCCAGTATGGGTTAGACTACCACATCTTCCTCTTCATTGTTAGGAAGATGAATTAGTAAAAGCTATTGGGAATGTTGTGGGGAAATACATTGATTGATATGAACCAAAGGAGAACATGCATGCATGCACCAGGATTTGCGTAGAAGTGGATTTAGGGAAAGGCCTCCCCAAAGCAATAAAGATCAAAATTGACCAATGGATGCATATACAACAGCTAGACTACCAAAAACTCTCCTTCAAGTGCAAGGTATGTCATGAATACAGTCATTTTGCAAATAGATGTCCAAAAAAGAAAGAAAATGCAAAATGCAAAATAACCCGAAAACAAATGGGAGCAAGTCAAGCGGAAGAAACGATCCAACAAACAGACTCTTCCTTCCTCATCACAACCACAAGCATCCACTGAACCTTCCCCATCCTCACCCAATGTTGAAATCTTCGCATCCCTTATAAACTCCAACCCCTTTGGTCTGTTGAAGGAGCCCTCAACTGCCCCCCTCTCCCCCCTCCTCCCCTCATCCCCCTAGCTCCCCTATCATACCTTCAATCCCTATAAACCTCCGCACTCCTTCCCCATCAGTGGATCGAATATTAACTAGAAATCAATCCAAGGAGTCCTTCCAAACCTTTGAACACAAAAAAAAAACAAGAAGAAAATCCAACAAGGAGCTGAGAGATGAAGCGACAGCAAAGGAGATCGCACTAGGCACGCAGCAACCCATGGACTCCTTCTTTGGGAAAAGCTCTGGGAATAATGAGAAAAACCAAAATCAGCATAGAGGATAAGGCCCCTCATCTCACCAAACAAACAAGTAATGGTCGTGGTCTCTAGGAATTTCTATGGACTGGGAACACCCTTCAAAGTGAATGCAGCAAGAGATATTTTAGCAAAAGAAACCCCAAATATATTCATGCACCGGGAGACCAAAACAAGCAACCAAGAATCAGAAAAAAAAAAAAAAAAAAAAAAAAAAAAAAAAAAAAAAAAAATGATAATAAAAGAAAACTATGAAGGAACGACAGTACAGGCCATAAGAGCCTCAGGAGGAATTTGTACACTATGGAAGAAAGGAAAATATGAAATGATTCAGCAAAAAAAGGAGCAACATTGGATCCGAACAGATTTAAAGGAAAAAAACACCAAGGAAAAATACAGCTTTATGAGCATATATGCCCCAAACCACTACAAGGAAAAAGAACAATATTGGATCACAGTGCAAGAAACTCTAAATGAAACAAAAAATAGAAAAGTGATCCTGGGAGGGGACCTCAACTTGGTTCTAAATATTGAGGAGAAATTTGGAGGGTCCTACCATGCATATCCATCCAGGGAGGCTCTTGAAACAATCATGGAACAGAACAAGTTAATTGATATCCCACCAAGCAATGGGAAGTACACGTGGAATAACAAAAGGGTGGGAAAAAGCAATATAAAAGAGACACTGGACCGTATATTGGTTCAAAAGAACATCATCTCATGTGTTAACTCAGAAAGATAAAAAATTATTCACACCACGACATCTGATCAATACTACCCAATATGGGACAGCAGTGAAGAGTTCAGAAAGCTAATTTTAGAAGTGTGGGCACAGAAGGTCACAGGTTCGCCTCACTTTGTGTGGGAAACCAAATTACAAAATTTGACAAAATAAGTGAAAACTTGGGCAAGAGAAAACAAAAAGAAAAACAAAAAAGGAAGAGTTGAGCTGATTAAAAAAATGGACAGCTTATAAGAGGTAAAGGAAAATAAAGAGGAGGATAAACAAGACTATTTACAAGAAAAGGAACTTTTTTAGGAAATATACAGAGAAAATAGAAAATAAGAAGATGAGATGAGACTAAAGTCAAGAAGTCTATGGCTGAATGCAGGGGACAAAAACACAACATTTTTCCACAACTTCGTGCAAATAAGAAGAGCAAGAAACCAAATTGACAAAATCCAAGTGGATGGACAAGATATTAAGGGAGCGGAGGAACTAAAAAAAGAAGCACATAACCACTTTAAAAACCTTCTGGCAGCAAATGAAGGAACAATAGACCATGATAATTTCCTACAGCATACCCCAAAAAATATAAGCAATGGACAGAATGCAGAAATAATGAAAGAAATTTCAGAAGAAGAAGTAAAGGCAGCAATATGGAGCCTCCACCCGGATAACGCACCACGCCTAGATGGATTCACAATAGCATTTTATAGGCAACACTGAAAACTAAAAAAAATAAATAAATAAATAAATAAATATTCTTAAGAATGGTAAGGAACGTCTTCAAAAATAAAAATGGGAGGCAACACAAAATCTTCATATCTGACGTTAATACCAAAGGAATCCAATCCCTCCACTTTCAGTAGATTTCGACCAATCTCTCTATGCAATTCTTCCTACAAGATAGTAACAAAGATCATAGCAAATAGAATAAAGAAATTTCTTCTGGAAATAATATCGAAAAACCAAGGAGGCGTCGTCCCAAGCAGGCAGATCATCGATAATGTTATTGTCGTCCAAGAAGCCATTCACTCAAGCATGCAGAGAAAAGAAAAATGAATTATTATAAAACTAGACATGGCTAATGCTTTTTGATAGAGTTGGCCTATCATACCTCATGGTTGTTCTAAAGAAATTTGGGTTCTCCAAAGAAATTATAGAGGTCATCCAGGCATGCATTACAGACCCATGGATAGCACCACATATAAATGGAAGACCAAGTGACTTCTTCCAAAGCTCAAGAGGATTGAGATAGGTATGCCCTCTATCTCCTTTCCTTTATATCATAATGGCAAATACTCTAAGTAGAGCACTGGAAGAAAAAAAAAAGGAGAGAAAGAACCATAATTGGAATGCAAATTTCAAAAGGAATCAAAAGCATTAACCACTCTTTGTTTGCTGATGACACTCTGTTGTTGGGAGGTGCCTCAAGCATAATTGCTCGAAGATTTAAAAATGTTTTGGATAATTTTTTGCAGGTCTCTAGCAGAGTCTTAAACAACACTAAGTGTAGAATTTATGGCTGGAATACCTCTCCTAGAACCATGCAAAGAATCTCACAGATTCTTTAGATCCCTATTCAAGAAATATGGACCCACTTCTTTTATCTCAGACTACCCATTTCAAAAGAGAATCTGAAAACATAGCTATGGAATAAACAAATTGAAAAAATGAAAGAGAAAAATCAAAAGTGGGGAATGATGTGGGTGAACATGACAGGCAGGATAATTCTAATTAAATCTTTACTCACAACACTCCCAATATATAAATATGCTACAATTTTGGCGTCAACAAGTGCACACAAGAAAATTGAATTAATAGGCTTCCTCTTGCAGGGAAAGAAGCAAGAGAATAAAAAGTTTAGTTTAGTAAAATGGGAGCAAGTAACTTTGCCATATGAAAAAGGAGGCTTATCTATAAGACTACCTGGCCTGATGAATGTTGCCTTAGGAATTAAAATCATATGGAGAATGATAACAGGTAAGGAGAGTTGGTGGAAAAAAAAACTCTATCTACAAAATATATGAACCACCCAAGAATAAATTTATTGGCTGAAAACATTCCAATAAGGTCGTGCACGCAAGTTTGGAAGCTTGTAAATAAAATGATACCATCAATTAGAAAATACATCTCTAAAATTCCAAGCAACGGCAAAAATGTCTTGATATGGGAGGATAGAATAATGGGGAAGGAGCCACTAAACCTCCTCTCGGACCATGAAGACATTCAAAATTGGATGAATTATAGAGCACTGAAAACTATACACTCCATCTCCAGCTGGGAAAATCGAAATTGGAAAGAATGGCACAGTACTACAAGAACAGCAAAATCAACAAGATTGGGCACCAAGGAAGTCAGTATAGAAAATTGAAAGCCTCCCTAAAATCAAAATCTTCATATGGACCCTGCTAAAAGCGAAAATTCTCACTATCGAAAACCTCAAAAAAAAGGCTTCTCCAGGTGTCTAATGTGCCTAAAGGAAGAAGAGACTATTCAGCATCTCTTTCTGGATTGCATGATAACAAAAGAGTGTTGGAAACAACTATCAAGTCTTTTGGAAATCAATCTAAATTTCTCCAAAACCTTTTTGGATTTCTTCCTAGAATGGAAAAACACATACCCCTACTCGACAAAGAAAAAGGCAACAATTAAAAGGTTTTGGGACTACCTCCCAGCAGTGCTTTGCTAGAAAATTTGGCTCTCAAGGAACAAGAGCATCTTTAAAGATCGGGAACCAAAAATTGGGAGAATATTATAAAAACCATGGGGCCTCACATCTGAATTTCTAAATATGAATGGCACTATAGCAATTGATAACAATCTCCTACAGCAAGAAGAAAGGGATTGGATCAGTAAGGAAACAATAAAAGACAACAGAAATAAAAAAACTCAGGAACACACCTACAGCTCAGAAATGGAAGATCAGACTAAATGAAGAAGAATTTATAACATGGAAAGGAAACCAAAACAGATTTTGCTTGTTCCTTAATGGGGCATCTAAAAATAACCCTGGGAAAGCATGTGCTAGAGAAACTATAATCGACCCCTGGGGAAAAACATTGGTCTCCTATGAATGGGGACTGGGGGAAACTACAAACAATAAAGCGAATGCCTATAGTTTGCTACTAGGCTCACAGATACTTAAAAATAGAGCCATCAAAGACCCAAAAATATTGAGGGACTCAACTATCATTATTGAAGCAATGGCCAGCAACAAAAAACCCATAAATGCATCCATGAACAGGATCTTTAAACGAATAAGGAACAACCTGGACAGTGTAGGCAAAGTCACATTTAAGCATATATTAAGAGAGCATAACAAAACAGCAAACCATTATGCTAATAAGGCAATTATCAGAATGGAAGGAGATATCAGAGAAAATGAGGATTTCTATCACAATTCAATCCCTTAATTCTATCAAATCAGTTATCATGATAAACAACACATTCCTTAAAAAAAGCCAGAAGATCAACAAAAAGATTATTCAAAGGATTACAGCAAATCAGTTCATAGATATTTCAGCAGCCCACTCTACAAGGAAATCACATGATTTACACCAAAAAATATTGAGAGTATCCAATTCTAATTTCAGCCCGAAGACCAAGGAGGATAAGCATCTCGTTCACTAGCATGATGGCAAGAACCATTTTTTTCATGATAACCATTCTCGTTGCCTCCCTTCTTTAAATCATGAGCTCGCCCCTTCATTTCTCAAATGCAGTCCTGTCAAAGAGAAATTTGAAGCCTTTGTTTTGCATCCCTCTCATCAACCTCATGAAACCTATGCCTCGTACTCTCCTCATTTACTTAAAAGCCTGAGTCTCTGCCTCATTAAATCTCATCTAACTAGCCATTGCGAAGAGCCTTCCTCCTTAAGCATATACACTATTGATATTTCACTATGTAAAGGGTCTAAAAAAGCGTTCATCATATGTCAGTCATCCCCATCGCCTTCCCTCTTCAAATCACGAGATTTCCCCTCCCTCACTCAACTGTAATTCTGCTAATAAGAGCTTTGTAACCTTTGTTTCCCATTTGTCTCATCGACTCCCTGAATCCTTAGTAACACCTCCTAAAAATCTGAGCTCCTCTCCCATCAGCTCTCCCATCAATCCTCTATCAGTCAACCATTTCGATCACATTGTATCACTGTGCGATAAGGATTTTAAGGAAGAGCTCTCTTCCAATCTCGAAGTTTTCAGGCAACTCAATACCAAGCCAGCAGTGCTTTTAAGCCTAGCAGTGGGGAAGTATTACAACGCTCTTCAACAGCACAAAGAGAGGAAAAAAATAAATCAGACAGCAGAAAGCAGAGGAGGAGTCACCAGTTTAAGGGAAGTGAAAAAAGACTAAGCCACAGTACACACATGAAATACAGGAAGCATCACAAAACCACAGAGAATCAAACTACAAAAATGGAATTCAATCAGGTGGGGAAAGTTGCTCAAAATGACAGTTGCGCTACCTACAAAGCCAACAAATTCATGATAAGTAGACTCAAAGAAACAATACAAGATCTCAGATTAGAGATGAAGATGGAGATTAGTTACCAAAAGATGAACTTTGAAAATTAGAAAGCATAAATCATTGCATTAAAAATAAGTGTGTACATTTGGAAGAGGTTGTGACATTCATCAAAAAATCCACTTTGGGCCAGAAGGGAGAAAACTCAGTATGTCAAGGCAAAAAGTAGAGATCCCATGAGGAGCACTCTGTAAACCAATATCAAGCAGCTTCTAGTACTAGAATAGACTTCAAGTAATATGTCATGTAAGTTTATATTGTCATCAGGTCAATATGTAAGGCAATATGCCAGAATAGTCTTATGCACTAAAATAATTTTGGGATTCAAGCACTCAAGTATTAGGGACTGCGCTCCCATTCCCCTTCTAAAGCTTGACTCCAAACTCTTTCGAATGTAACAGGAGCTCGCTCCTTTTTTCTTTTTTGGAAATACAAACTTAACCGATCTTGTCAATAAAAAATAGATATGGTTTCTACTATTTTTCCAAATTCCAAATTTGTTAATTTTCTTCTCGCATAATATTTTTGCGCATTTTGTTGTGAATATTATGTTTCCACCAACAAGGAACACCACACATACTCAAAATATTGCAAATATTTATATTATATTGATGTACGGAAATATATGTATCAAGAATTACTTATTGTATCTCAAAAAAAATTACAAACAACATAAATGACATAAGGAGCTATGCTACAAAATTGTTTATTCAAACAAGAGTACAAAATAGAATAGTGGACACCATGATGCTTGGGGATCAATTTAATTGAGTAATTGCCTCGTTTCTTACTTGTTAAAGACGAACCATTTGTGGATTTCAAGAGAGCCATCTCGACCAATATTTCAATCCTTTTGCCAAGGACTATTGTATCTAAATGGCATATTCATCCAACAACATTTTCACAGAGATGCTAACGTAAGCTTTCTTAAAAGGCATGCTCAACTCAGTTGTCCCGATCTCAGAGCTTTTCACAAGTACTTTCACAACATTGATTGATACAACAATACTATTTGTAATCTGATTTGTGCTTACCTTCACAACACCTTACCGATAAAAGTTGTTTCTCCCAAGTGCCAATGATATCTTTAGTTGATAAGTACTCATAATTTTTGTGTTCAAAATTTATTTCATGACATTTTAAAAAACTCTAAAGAAATTGTACTCCTCTGTTATGCACCTTGCGCCTACAAAGATTGTCATTGTTCTCGGACATTTATGTTAGTGTAACCTTTTTCTTAAATTTAACTTCTTGCTGCATTTTTAGAAGATATATAGAAACTCAAATTCTAATTGTTCATATATTTTACTTCATTATTACCTTCGACATTCCCACTACTCCTATCGACATTCTTTTGCCACTCTGAATATAATTGCTAATTTTATTATTATTATTTTTAGAAATATCATGAAAAAATAAAGTAATTATAAAAAAAGAGGAGCCGTAAAGCAGTGAACACAAGTCAATGGTGAATTAATAATTAAAGTAATAAGGGGTCTTAATCTAGGAAGTGTTAAAGAGAAACTCTCAAATCATTCGGTGTGTTGTAAAACATTTAGGAAATAAGTTGGAGAGACGTTAAACAGAATTATATATTAACGTCGGATTTGTTTACTCTTTAGAAAATTTATAAAAATAAATAAATATATTCTTTGGATGCGTTATCTTTTTGGCATTAAATTTCTAATCTTACAATCCAATCTTGTTAAATTTGTTTAATCTTTACAAAGTTCATCTATAAAAATAGATACTCTTTCGATTTGTTTTTTTTTAAGGCTATAAATTTTTCAAGCAATGTTGTCGTCATCTTTATCATTAAGAGAAGTGTCCCCCTTACACTCTTGTGTTGCGAAGTTGGAAGATAACGAGGGGAAGAGACTTCTTCTCTTTTAATATTAATATATAAGTTGTGGAAAAAATTTTATTTTTATTTATATAATTATTATTATTTAAA
Organism: Pinus taeda; assembly: GCA_000404065.3. Lineage (NCBI taxonomy): Eukaryota > Viridiplantae > Streptophyta > Pinopsida > Pinales > Pinaceae > Pinus > Pinus taeda. The sequence goes on from APFE031666138.1 coordinate 111,061, forward strand.
GTTATATAATATATTGAAAAAAAAAATATATTTATAAGTTGCGAAAAAATATTTTTAATGAAAGTATAAGGAAAAAAAAATAATGAATAATTTTTAATGTTTATTAACAAAAAATTATAACAAACAACAAATTAATTTAAAAGACAATTTATATATATATATATATAATATGGCGCAGTATAATTATTAAATGTTTTGTTTTTTTTAATTTGGTGATATAATTTTGAGTGAGATAATAATTTTGTCATTTAAAATGTATAAATAGATTTAATATTCTAAAGAATTTTTGGGACACTTGAATTATGCAGATTACATAACTCAAAATTATGATCAACGAACTTCTATCAGATTTCAGACAAAATTGATTGGAAAATATGCTCAGAAAAGGGGCCAAAATGTCTAATAATTAAACTGCACTATAATTAAGTACATGTTATTAAACACTTGGATCATGATATTAAATGTAATGCTTGTTTAAGTGTAGAGAGAGATGGTTGGCTCACCACCCTCAGCGACGTATTATCACCAGTCTCTCCTCTAGCATGCGAACTCCCTTGCATGATTTAATGAGCAGGTTTGAGCCTATGTTGATCACCAAGTTGCAATAGCATCCTATCCTTGGTATAATGCATCATGTGCCAGTGGCATCGATACTTAGAATAGGCAACAGCCATTATGGAAGCATGTAGACTTTATGAGGCATCGATTTCACTCTATATATTATGGCTTGTTGGATTTGTGCATTGGTTTTCTTGTTCTTGTCTTTGACTTTGCAAGCTCATACTTTGCTTCTCCAATTCTTCCATCTGTTGGCTTGTCCCTTTCCCTATAATCACAGTGCTTTCTACTTTGTGTCCCTCTATACTTCAATGGCACCTCGCTAAGGCCATCAAGGACAATCAACGTTGTGTTGCACCTGCACTGATGTTGAAATGTGGCAATAGGAATATTCCAATTTTAATTTGTCATTGAATTAAAATTGAGAATTAAAATTCAAATTTAGTCTCACCAGCTGCTTGGAAAATAATTAATTAATTCATCTTGAGTTAATTAGTTGGAGAAATTCAAGCTAGAAGTCTTTGTGAAGCCATGCAACAGTTATCCCTTAAATTAAGGAGATTATCCCTTAATTAAGGAGATAAGTATTTGAGTTGTAATTAGTTAGCTCAGTTAACTAAGTTAAGTCCAATTAAATTAGTTCCAAACAATTTGAGGAACTAATTGTGAGTTCAGTCAGTTAATGCATGCATACATGCAACTAGTGTACTCCAGATAACTAAAGATTCTCTCATAAATAACTCATGCATGTCTATTCAGACAAAGACCCGGTTGAGATTAAAGACAGGGACAGTGTACTATCAATTGCAAGAATTTTCCTATAAGAAAATATCTTGCATGCAGAAGGAATTCATTCCTTGAGATTTGCGCGGTTTTATAGTGTGTTGGAGCAGTGTGTGAGATTAGTGTCACACAAGGTTACAGCTCGATCACCCAAGGAAAACTGCGCAAGGAAATAGGAGGCTTGGAGAGGAGAGGAGAAGGCATATGAGCAATCTATTCTATCTATGAGCAATAGTGAGGGATTGTGCTGAGAGATGGATAGTTGTGAGAGCTAAAGCTGTGTGTAATCCTGAGATATGTCCACTTGTATGATAATACAGATAGCGAGGTTTTTAGCTGAGGCTTTCCCCAGAGTATTCTTCTATGTTTCATGTATATTGATTCGTCTTCTCTATTATGTGTTCTACTTGATCTTGCTCAAATCTATTAAGCTTCCGCAATTTTGATAGTAGAAGTAGATTAAGTATTTTGCTTTAGTTATATTGCAAAATCAGGATAATCTACAATAAGAATTTCTACAACTAAAACTTACTCTTTATTTATGGTTAGCAAAAAAGCACAGTGGTAGTCTAACCCTAGCAACATTAGTTAGTTCACATGACCATTCCATTCATTCCTTAAAAAATCACTCAGCAAAACCAGTTATTCCAAAATTCTAACTATAATACTTCTGTGCCTTTTATTTTACTTCTCTAAATATTATAACATAGTAATTTTAAATATTGATACAAATTTATGGTACTATTTTTGGGAGTTGTCTATAATGCGACTTTTTGGAGATTCCGGTGACGGAATCCGGTGGAATAAATGAGGTTAAATCTTGATTTTTAGCAGTTAAAATGGTTTTTTAACTGTATATTTGGATTCAGCGCCCTGAAAAACCCTTGGGAGCCACCGATTGTGCAGAAACTAGCTCTCAAACTTGGGATTCCAATGAATTGCTGCCGGATTTTGACCGGAAAAATCAGCCAGAAAAGCTTTCAAAAAGTCGCTTTATAGACTACTGCCTATTTTTGAGTTAATTATTTTTTAAATATTTATAATAAATCAAAATTTAATAATGATAAATTCTTATATTTTCTTCGAAATAAATTTATTAATTTACTCAAGATTTTTAAACACTACTATGTCCAATCAAATTTAATAGTTAAACTTTCTCAAATTAAAATAATATAGGTTATCTTTAACATTTTTATATATTTATATATAAACCCGTAATTTTAATTAAAATATGATATTATTTATTAATTTATTTATTTATTATTTATATTATATATAAACCCGTAATGGCATCGCATTTGAGGACCACAAAATAAAGGTGTGTAATTTTATATAGAAAATAAAAATAAAGTGCATTAAATAACAACCTTGAAGAACATAACAAGAATTGGTGTGTGGGCATTTGTGTGTTGCTAAGTAATGGCTTACCACATTACTTTAAAAACGATTTGTATTTTTATTTTTAAATAAATAAAATGTATTAATTAATAATCTTATGAAACATACATTAAAGTAGATGTAGATGTAGATGTGTGGAGTTGGTTGAATTTGAGATATTTTTAGTTGGAGCTTGAAGATGTGTAGAGTTGGTTGCATTTAAGATGTTTTTAGTTGGAACTGACATGAATGAGGTATGGGTACATGAAAAGTTATGTAAATATGTAAAGTTAGAAAATTATGTTTTTTAAAAAAATTATTGAGTAAAAGAGTTTATTTTACATTAATTTGCAAGTATAAATGTCTTTTTTAAAATAAAAATAAAGTATATCTCATATTTTTTTTTATTTTTTCTCATTCGTGGAACAAATGCACTCCGAAAGAATGGAACCTCTTTTTTTCCCAGTGGTCGAGTTATAGCACAACATGATAGCTTACTAGTGGTTTGGTTTAACTACCTCAACTCTTAACTAAAGTTACAATATATAGTCTTCTTCATTATAATTAGGTGGCTAGTCACTTTTCCATGAGTTATGGGGGTTGATGTGGCATCCTCTCAAATTATGGTGGTGAAAACAAGAAGGTCAACTTCCAAGTGGCATAATTTTTGCGTACAAACTCCGATTGAGGTGATTCTTTATGCCATTGGAAATGTCCATTAGAGAAATTTTGAGGTCTAAAATGGGCCTCAAAACAAAAATGTACAACAAAATTAAACTTTATAAGAACCAATAGGATTCAAGATGATGATGTCACACATGGGGATGATTCACCATTTTTGGAGTAAAAAATATTAAAAAATAAAAAAACTGTGAAAATTTCAAGTCTAGAATTCTATAGCAGCGGCTGGTATTATTTATTTTAAATGTAAGTTAAATTAGAAGTTTATTGCGATGGCAAAAATGAAATAAACACAGTGCAATCTTCACAAAAATACTGCAGAATATAATAACGCAGGAAATTGAGAAAATTCTAGCACACGCACAAAAAATTAACACAGTTATTCTTGGACAAATGTCCATGGAAAAACCCAACTTGGGAAAACTAGTTCAGAAGTTTAGGGTTTTATTATTAAGCAGCAGTGAATTTATCTGAGTACAATCTGGATGTCGAATGTTAATTATCCCATAGAGAAAATACTGGCAAAAATATCTTGAGGGAAATTACCCTCACTTCGATCAATCTTGACACTCAACTGCCACTGAAAATCAAGTCGTCCACCTAGCTCTATGCAGCTTTTGCATCACTCTGGCGCAATATACTACACGCTCAACCCAGAACCACTGAAAATCAAGTCATATTTCCTACTACTGATTGGGAAAACGCTTCTCTGAACCTATGAAACCTCTACCCATCCTCTGGAACTGAAAATGTCTTCCTTCCTCAGCAAATCAAACTACCCAATGAAGCCTCTACGCAACTTCCTAGAGAAATTTTGGCCTCTCTGTAAATGTACTCACCGGATCTGGAAATCTTCCTTCGGCTTCACTGTCTCTACCCCTCTTTATCTTTGATTCCTTATAAATCTCAAACACTTCTGGCTACTTCCTCTGGAAAATCGACCTCAAGTGTGGTTCTCACAAGTGCCTCGTGTGTATTCTCCATCTACCTATTGACTTCTTATTATAATATTTTGTTGGACCTCCAGGAACCAATATTAAAACTTAATCAAGGGCCAAGATCATATCGAAGTCAATCTGTGTGAGTTTCTAGAAGATTCTCACCTTATCTCAATTAATTCTGATTAATTAGCCAGATTTCCTAAGTTTAGACTTAGGAAACATTAAAAAAAGGTTAATGATCTAATTGAGACACCTATAGGTGGAATTTACAAAAACAGTTTCTAGGTTATGCATATCTCATGTGTTTTAGCTTCTCCACAAAGTTTTGAGACTATAACACCTCTGATGCTACACAAAATAACATTACCTCTTACCAAGGAAGGTGTTTTAGTGTTGCACCATTACTGCTACAACACCATGTTTCTATATCACCCCTTTGTCATGTTGCTAATGTATGGCCATTGTGCAACTCTAATGTTACATGCGTGTTATTGTTGACATTGTTATACTACTACCAACTCTGCATCTGCACTACAACTCCCTTTCATATGTTCGTTATTGCAACTACAACCACTCAACTGAGAAGCATCCAAAATGTTGAATCATTTGTGTTTGCATCTGTCTCTTGACTATCTAACTGCCACTAGCCACTGTAATGTCCACCAAGGAATCTGCGTTGTTGCTGACTCTGCATTGTGCCACTCTGCACTACTTCCAACACTGCATTGTGCTCCTCATCTCCTCACTGCTACTTGTCTGCAACTATCACTCTAGAATCTGATTGCATCACTAACATTGATCCATCTTGCTATTGAATATTGTGGGCCCCTATAGCAAGATGATGATCCATGAGGAGGACACACCAATGGGCCCTACCCATATTTGCAACTCTGGGACTATAGTTCCATGTCGCCCCACCTAGAAATATGGCTGCAAACATCGCAAACTCTTCCTGCAAACCTGGAGGACAACTTGTTTATCTCTATATACACTACCACCTAGTCATGCTTGTCCTGCATGTCCTTCTTCCTAAGAGGACATTGCATATTGTAGTGGAAAATCTTGCCACATCTGAAGCACTTAACCTTGTAGAGGTCCTTCTTCTTCTTCTTTTACCCCCGCCCTTGACTAGGACCCTTTGATGCTAGGGCCACATTCTCCTCTTCCTTCTCACTCTTCACGCCCTTGATGCTATCTTTGTTGATGGTGCTCTTTACTAGAGCTTGCCTCAACTCCTCCTATTGTAGATCATCCCACATCCTGTCCCATCCAAGCAAAGTGTCTCCGCCCAAAATAATTTGGACAAACACTTTCCAATTCTCTAAGACATTATTCAGTTCCAACTGTAAAATCTCTATGGGTTGGGGCGCCTCCTCAATGGATGATAGTTGATCATGGACTTCTTGAATCCTAATGAGGAATAGATCTATGCCCTCACCCTTCTTCATCCTGATGCTTCTCATCTTCTCATGGACAAACATCTTTCGCTACTCGGAAGAAATGTGATATAGTGTGGAGAGAGCATCATCACACATCTCCTTGTTTGTATTCTTGCCAGCTACATGTGAGAGTATATGACCTCGAACTCCATCCAAGTTCATTTGCTTTGCCTTCTCCTTCATTATTTCCTTTTTATACTCCTTCTGTTGATCTTCATCCCGGGGTAGTGCTACCAAATTCTTTGCGTAGACCTTTAGACCATGCTCATCAAGGAGAAAGGACATTCTAGCCTTCCAAATGACATAGTTGGAGGCGCCATCTAATCTGTCTTGATCTATGAGCCCAGTTGTGGCCATCTCGAATCTGGTCAAAAACTCCATCTTTCCCTTTGCTTGACTATTGGATCTGCTACTTGCACTCCCTTCTAGAGTGAGGAACTTTGCCCACAGCTACTTCCTATTTAAAACAGGAAAATCAAATCTCTAAATCTCAAGAACCCCCTGAGAGAAATTTTCCCTCTATTGTGTGTGCTTTTCACTTCCACCCGATGTTGATTCTGCTACTGCAAAACCCTCTACGCCCAATCAAGGAATCTTCTTAGCGGAAATTTGAGTTATTGTTGCTCCCTCTGCCTGTTGGAATCACTATTATGGGCAACCCAAATTTTCCATCCAATCCTGCACTGAAAAATCGAACTTCCCAAGTAATTCGAACTACTTAACTACGTAATGCGAAGCACTAGAAAATTTCAACCTGCTACTCCCTCTGAACAACAAAATTATCTTCTTTCACTTTTGAGCTTCCTCAATGATCAATCACGCTCTATTATCATGTGAAAATTTCAAGTCTGAACTTCTATTGCAACAACTAGTATTATTTCTTCTAACTGTTAATTAAATTAGTAGTTTATTGCTACGGAAAAAAACAAAATTAACACACTGCAATCTTCACAAAAATATTGCAGAAAATAATAGTGTTGGGTACTGAGAAAAATATAGCGCACACATAAAAAATTAACACAATTAATTATGGATAAAGGTCCCCGAAAAAACCCAAATTAGGAAAATCGATGTAGCAACTAAGGGTTTTATTATTAAGCCGTAGTGAATTTATCTTAGTACAATCCAGATGTTGAATATTGGTTGTCTTGTAGAGAAAATGATGGAAAAAATATCTTGAGGGAAATTACCCCCACTCTGAACAATCCTAACTCTCGACTGCCACTGAAAATCAAGTTGTCTCATAGCTTCTCGCAGCTTCTGCATCATCCTGCTGTAGTCTGCTACACATTCAACCTGAAACCACTGAAAATCAAGTCGTCTTGTCTGCTATTGACTAGGAAATGTCTCTACGACCCTCTCGAACGTATGAACGGACTCTAGAACTGAAAATGTCTTCCTTCCTTAGAAAATTGAACTGCCCAATGGAACCTTTGCACTACTTCCTCAAGAAATTTTGGCCTGTCTAAAAAAGCACTCATTAAATCTGGAAATATTCCTCCAACTTCACTGTCTCTACCCCTATCTATCTCTGCTTCCTTCTGAAGCTCAAACTCTTCTGGCTACTTCCTTTGGAAAATCGAACTCTCCAAGGAAATCAACCTCAAGTGTGTTTCTCACAAGGGTCTTGAGTGTATTCTCCATCTACCCACCGACTTCTTCTTATAATCTTATGTTGGACATCCAATGACCAAGATTAAAACTTAATCAAGTGCCAATGTCATATTGGAGTCGATTCGTGTGAATTTCTAGATGATTCTTACCTTATCTCAATTAATTTTGATTAATCAACCAAATTTCTTGAGTTTAGACTTAATAAACATTAAAAAAATTAGGCTAATAATCTAAATGAGACACTTCTAGGTGGAATTTCCAGAAAAATAAATTAAAAAATAAAAATAAAAAATAAAAAAAATAAAAAAATTATGGGTTATGGAGATCTCATGTGTTTTAGCCTCTCCAAAAAGTTTCTAGACTAGAACACCTCTAGTGCTACAAAAACAACCTTTTCAACTCATCTCCATAAGGCTTTACTCAAATTTCGAGCAGGAGCACTCGTTGAATGCATAATTTAATTCTTCATCCAAGGAGTACCCATGTTGCATACTTTCGATGGACTCTGCTACACGAAAAATGAGAAATATGTGAAAAACGTTATTGTAATCACGTTTTTTCATGTATTTCTCATTTTTTGTGTAGTAGGGTCCATCATGTTAATTTTTCTGAGGGTTATATTGTTCGTTGCTTAGATAATTGCATCTCTTCATTAACACATTGAATTCACCCCACATCGTCATTACATTATTTAGATTTACATCATCATTCATCAGCATATGCAACTATGTAGAAAGAACAACATCATTATCATCAATGAAGCGGAACATAAAGGAACAATAGAAGAAAAGCATGCACACATAATGACACCAAGATTGGTCTGAGAACAGGGAAAAACCCACTATGGGGAAAACCCTTGCAAATTCTTCTTCTTCTTAGATCGTAATCAAATGATTCAGCAAAAGGGAGTACAATGATCCATATCTTCGTCTATGCAACTAACCAATAAAACAACTATGACATCCATGAAATAAACTTAATCGTGTTTATACTCAAAACCATGATTATGAGGACCATAATGTACTGCCACTGTCTATAGTCAACTGTTGAACATTGTTGTCACTGAGCGGAGCCTTCGAAATACCGAAATTTCATTTTTTAGTCTTGGATGCACAAAGGAGGAGTTGTGTGAGCATCTATGGAAATCTTAGATGCTCCTTGGTGAACTATATGCACGCAACTAGGGATAAATCCACTCAGATATGCCTCAAATCCCTAGACGCACCCTTCAGGCTATTGTGCGAGCAACTGAGGTTGTCTAGTCACACCCTTAAACACTTTGTGTGAGCGTTTGGGGACCAAACTACCTGATCTACTTAAGAAACCCTAGACGCTCGCTTAAGGCTTATGTGCGAGAGTTTGAGACTTCCTTGTTGCACCCTTGACCACATTGTGTGTGTCTGGGGTCTAAAATACTCAATTACGTGTGTGCGACCAAGAAACAGAAATCCTAGATCTATGCGAGCTTCAACCCTGTAGTTTTGAACCCCTATGCAAACATTCTCCATCACACCTGTGAAAACCAAGACAATAGAAGAGAGAGAAGATGGCTTGATCAATGTGTCCAAATGAGCTTGAGGTATCTTCTATTTATAGGCTTCCATGAGGGTCCACTTGATGTTGAGGTCGATTTGTCCAATTGTACATGTGCTTAGGACCAACCTATTCTAATATACATGAGTGGATAAAATAAATTCAAAAACTAACTTATGCTTGTCCAAATGAGGTGATCTTTAGGTCGATTTTGGTCCTCTCGAAAATAGGAATATATTACAGTTATTATATTCATCATATGATCTTTCCAAAATGGAATTTGACCAAAATTGCATAATTTTAACACTCCCTCTCAACTAGGGAGAATTCCACATGTCAATATTTTTCATCGATCAATATGTCATTCAAGTGTCATCACATATCGTCATTGATCATCTCTATCATGTAGTCGTCATTCCATGACCATCTCAAGTATCTCATCATCACACATCATCAATGTACATCTCAATCTATCCCTTGTTTATTCATGCGTATCTCTTTATTATTCCTGCTCATATGTTGAACATTCTCGAATCTAAGAGAAGAATAATTTGTCATCGGACTATGGTTCATAATCTTTGTCAGCGGGCTAATACCTAGAATCTCATCATCAATCACCATTAGAGAGCATATCATCAGGGAGCACATCTCCACCTACAAACCAATGACAATGAGGAAGGTCCTAATGGACACTCTCACAACATTTCCATGATAGTGGGGAAATTCCTACAGGACACTCTCACCCCATGTCGAGCACTAGGATATCCAAACACATAGGGGAGCACATCTCGACCCGAGGATCACATCGGGGAGTTCAATATCAACCTAGAATGACATATGGTTATCTCAACCCATCTTATTACCTATTGATCTTCACATCAATGACCATGAATAGTCATGTGGTAGAACACATGCATCATAATCGACTTAGGTTGTACACCCTAAGTACACTCTCAACCCGTTGGCCAAATAGGGAGTGGTATTCCCAACAAGCCTAGCTTGTGTGTATGATGCCAACTAGGATATACTCTGCAAAGACCTGACAGGGGAGCATCATTCTCTAGCCCTATGAAGATAGGGGAGAAACATATCCAACCCTATGGGTAACATATAGGGGTTCTTACCCTATTGTCAAGAGTTCCCTCAACCCTAGGAGCACTCTATCTCAATTCCTCACCCTAGGAGCTTAGGCAAGGAGGAAAATTCGACTCAGTGTCCTCAATCAGGATTTCTCTCATCATACTCAAATATGGTATATGCTTGTCTCAATAGTAGTTGTTTCCTATTCATACAAGATATTAAATAAAATAGCATTTTAGATCATAAATAATCATATAAGTCACAAAAGGATACCATAATCATCCTCCCTCTCAAGGAGGTGGCAATCACAAGCTTAAGCTTGTCTCGAACCACTGTAATGTCTCGATATATGGAATTATCACAATCCCAATTATATATATGGTATTCTATGTCATTGCAATGTATCCATGTCATATTCAGATCCTGATCAGACGGATCTCTAAGGAGCTTCTTCATCTTGCCTCACAGCTAGCCATGCTAGCAACATCATACTCAATCTCAGTCTAGTGTAAAGCTATGGACATTTCATAAATAAAATCATGGCAGATCTCAAATTAAGGCCACACATGTGTGCTCATCGAAAATAATCTCTATCAACAAAAATACATCTATGCAATAACATATCATAGGAGAAATATCTTAGCCTAAATTTAGAACATCTCATGCAAATATTTCAAAAGATGTTTGATGGCAACTCTATGTGAATGAAGTGGCTCGATCATGAATTTATACAGGTTCTATGCACATCGTGTATATATACAGATGGATGTTCAAAACAGAACATCAATGATTTAATCAATTGTTGGTTTCCATGTTAAACCAAGTCAAGTTTAACAATATCTCTTCACAACATATTTTAATTTAATTGAATTATCTAATCAGGTGCTCAAAAAATAGCCCAAAATTCAAAGTTGTTGGATTGTTGCAGAACTTGGACGACTGCATAGTGCTCGTCATCCTGAATCCATTGCAACTTGTTTTGCACGAAACAGACTCTGTATGACTCCATAAACGAGTTTTGTTCACTTTCCCAAATAGGCAAATTTTCAAAAAAAATGACAGCCCAGTCAGTAGTTCGTACTCCTCATGTGGTGCTAACTGGGCATAGTATGTGGTTGTTGACTTGGTCAGTGGGCTCCTCGGTGAATAGCATCATGCCAAGTGGCCCATTTTTATTGGTTGAATTTATGCGGTTTTGATTGGTTGGTGGGGTGGTCAACCACAGGCTGACACATGGCCCAATCAGAGGCTGCCACGTGGCAGCTTGGGAGGCCACCAAAAACTTGGTCATAGTCAGGGCAGAGGCAATAATGGTTGAACCCGCGACCTCCCAACAATAATACACAATTTTTACCAATATGTCATCGGGGTGTTACTTAACCCATAAGTTCACGCATTCTTTCTAAAGTTTATTGTCGTGCTATATGGGGGTAGGGCCAACCCACGAGGTCAGCCCTTGGTTATAATCGTGCACGTGACTAGCCATGGTTACATAACTGCACATGTGACCACCATGGAGGAGGAGTGGAGGCTCAGCTAGTAGGGGTGATCCGTTGGCCTTAGCTCCGGGCACGTGGTCCCCCACGTGGCCTCAATTTTCAGAACTTAAGCATTAGCTGGCATTTTAACTGTCTGACAATTTCGCCCAATTTTCAGCGAAATTGTCATTGAGTTAGCGCGGTTATGGGGTAGAATTGTAGGATGATGTTGGATTTTGGGGAATTTGCGGTGCGATTAGCGGAAGATTGGGAAATGCCATAACTTCTTCCATTTTTTAACAAACCAAGAGAAAAAAGAGCCTACACATGCATTTTTGGGCATTCTGAAGCCATTGGAATAGCCTTGCAAAACAATTTCATAAATCCTCAAGCATATTTAATATAATCTAAAAATGAATTTTAGCACAGCAAAACTAATTTTCTTAATCAAATCATTATCCAAGTATTTGCATTTCCATTATCCAAAAACATTTTTCAATAGCTTTGAAATATAGGATTTCTTTCCCAAATTCCAGAAATCGATTCATCATGCCATGATACATTATTTCGAGCTTCAGAAGCCATCTCCCTCTTACTTAGATCATTAGAGGCTCATCAACTGTCAAGAGTAGACCATCAGTATATAAAACCAAAACCGTAATCAAAATCAAATCCATACCTTGGAACTCATCATCCTGACTTCATCAGCTAACTGTCAAATATGGACATATCTGGATCGAGGAGCTTGTTGCATGAAATTCTCTTTACAGACATAATGCCTTACTAAGCCAACATAATCAACCTTGCATAAATCAATGTTTTACCATCACATCAATAAATTCATCTCATCAATTCCCAGCATAGTCGTCAACAATCTGGTCAATATAGGATCGTTATTGCGCACGCCCTGCTCTACCTCCTCTAGGTCATCCATCCGCGTGGTTGCCTTGGCCTTTGGCCTTCTGCCATGGCTCCTCCAGATGCTTCACCGGAGGTGGCTGATACTCAGCAAGCTTTCTCTAACCTGGTTAAGTCTTTGCCTCGCAGTGCCCTCATCCAGCAGTTTCCAAGTTCGTTAAAAAGCTGGATGTGTTACAAGAAGTTAACTTAACTCCAGCCCTTCCCCACATGGCTGCCCTTTCCCTGGTAGAAAAAGGACTCATTGGTCAATTCACAGGTCTTTGGCCATCTCCAAAGACTGTGCAGAGATGGGTTGAAAGAAACTGGTTCGACAAAATTCAAGGCAAAATATCCATTAGATTTTGTAGGAAGGGGTACTTTACCTTTCATTTTGAATCCAGAGAAGATAAGGACTTAATATTCAGGAACGGGCCCTATTTCATGGATTTCAGAGGCCTATATCTCAATAAATGGACCCCAGATTTTGACCTAGAACTAGATGTCCCCGGTGTTGTTCCGGTCTGGGTCTGGATCCCTCATCTCCCCCTTCATTGCTAGGGAGATGAATTGGTTCATGCAATCAGGAACGCAATTGGGAGATTCATTGATCGTAGCGAGCCAAAAGATAATATGCAAGCCTGTGCACGTATTTGTGTTGAAGTGGACCTTGGCAAAGGCCTTCCTGAAGCCATCAAACTCAAAGTGGAAGATTGGAGCCATATTCAACAGTTGGATTACGAGCAGATCTCATTCAAATGTAAGGTATGTCATGAATATGGCCATTTTGCCAATCATTGTACTAAACCTATTGATGTAGAGAACGGCTCACAAGAAGAACAATGGGAAACAGTTAAGAAAAAGAAGTCAACCACCATGTCCAAATCTCACCTTGAAGTAGGCCCTCCAGCCTCTAATGCAGCTTGCCCCTCTTCTTCCTCCCCTTCCTTATCTACCCTCCTCCCCCCTCTCATCCTCTGCCCCTTCTTCATCCAATCCTTTCTTTGTCCTATCCCCTCCCGAAATTCCTTCCCAAGATCCCTCACCCCCTCCTTTGATCCAAACAGATGCCACTGAACCCTCTCCTCCTCTGTTTATCTCCTCTCAAACTTCCCTTGATCCTCCCCTTACCAGGATTACCAGGAGTTCCTCCAAAGACCATGGAACTGCCAATGATTCATATAAGAAACCTGGGCCGGGTAGGAAATCTGCTAAGCAACATAGAGATGATAATGCTTAGAAAGATATAGCAATGGGTATTCAGAACCCCATAGAATCTTATATTCTAGGGCAATATGATAAAGAGATGGTCCTCAAGGACCAAGTGGGGTGAGCACCTCTCCATACCCCACATACCCAATGATGAAAGTTCTATCTTGGAATAGTAGGGGACTAGGGCATCCCTCCAAAGTTGTAGCCCTAACAGATCTTATTCACTGCGAGAATCCAAGAATTTTTTTTTACAGGAAACAAAGCAAGGCCAGTAAGAAATGATTGGAATTATTGAACAACAGAGGCAATACAAAGGCAGCATTAGTGAATCAAGAGGAGCTTACGGAGGAATTGCAACTCTCTGGAATGACAGCACATGGAACTACAGATCGAAAACTGTTCATCAACATTGGGTCAAAACTGTTTTAGAAAACAAAGTAGATAAACAAATTATAGTCATCTATAATATCTACGTTCCTAATCATTTCAGAGACAAGGAGCATTGTTGGGATGATCTCAAAGCCAGCATAGATGCAGAAGAAATTTCTAACATCATTTTTGGGGGAGACTTCAATCTTATTCTTCACGCCAATGAGAATATTTTCTCCCCTGATCCCTACACAACTCACTTAGAAAACATTGTGCAAGACCATGATCTCATCGATGTTGCTCCAAAAAATCGAAGGTATACTTGGAGCAATCGCAGTTTGGGCAAAGGCAACATTATGGAAAGGCTTGACATAATCTTAATCAGTGTTACGTTTCTCTCCTCCTTCACTATGGGGTATGCCAACATCCTTCCCTTTTCAGCAGTTGATCATTATCATATAACTCTCACTCTGGAAACCCATTGCTCTCTCGGACCCATACCTTTTAAGTATAGTTCCCTCTGGAACTGCATTCTAGCAGTCAAAGAGATCGTTCAAAATACTTGGAACCAGCATGTTGAAGGGTCCCCTGGTTTCATTTGGGAAACCAAGCTAAGAAAAACCAAGCAGGTTATAAAGGAATGGACAAAAACTAGCTATAAGGAGCCCGAGAAGACCAAAAAGGAGATTAAGAACAATCTAGATTGTATTCAAAGAATAATAGAAGAGCACGGCCTCTCCCATGAGAACAAAGAGCAAGAAAGTGACCTCTATGTGTAGCTATGTCATGCAAACAGAGAAGACGAACTTAAATGGAGGATGAAGTCGACGCAACTTTGGCTGCAAGGAGGAGATAAGAACTCAGCTTTTTTTCATAAGCATACCACCACTTGAAAAATAAGGAATAATGTAAACTCTATTTTGGATGTAGAGGGTAATCGAAAAAACACACAAGATGCAATTTGAAAGGTAGCCACAAATCATTACCGAGATCCCCTAACCGAAACAAAAGAAGAAGAGGACTATTCAGATATGCTTCAATATCTTCCCATCGGGATCAGCAAGGAAATGAATGACAGTTTAAACAAGGAGATTGATGAGGAAGAAATAAGAAGAACAATTTGGACACTCCAACCTAACAAAGCTCCAGGCCCAGATGGCTTCCCCATCTGTTTCTATCATTGGGGAGTTATTAAAAAAGACTTGACCAAAATGCTCAAATGGGTCCAACGAAAGGGTAAAATTGGAGGTTATACCAATGCCACTCATCTTGCTCTCATTCCCAAAGAAAATCGACCCTCATCCTTTGCTCGATTTCAGCCCATCTCCCTCTGCAACTCCTCTTACAAAATCCTGACCGAAATCCTTGCTTCTCGCCTTAAATCCCTTCTCCCTTCTCTCATTTTTGAAAACCAAGGGGGGTTCTTGGCCAATAGACAAATCACTGATCGTATCCTCCTCATCCAAGAAGCTATTCATTCGAGTCAATCTAGAAATGAGGAAGTGTTTATTCTCAAACTCGATCTGGCTATTGTATTCGACAGAGTAAGGCACTCCTTCCTCCTGGCTGTTCTAAAGAAGATGGGATTCGATGCAGTATTTTAAACCTCATCAAAGATGGCATTTCTGGGCCTGTTTGGACTTCAAAATGTCATACAAATATCACTCATTACCATACATTTTTCACCTATGCTTCCATTATATCACTC
>APFE031666138.1:129759-140345 GCA_000404065.3 Pinus taeda
TGTTGGTGTTTCAGAGCCCTAGAAATGTAAAAATTACTAGATGAATTTTAATTAAGCGTTGTGTTATTAAGGCTGTTATTACTCAAATGGGTAAATGGATATGAAACCAATGGTGTTATGACCCGACTCAACTGAGTGCAATCGAATATGATAATGTAATATTTTCAATTCGATGAATCCTAACTAAAGTAAGGACAGAGTTTCCATTCATTTCCAACAATGCAAAAAATTGATCACTAAGAGAAAATATAACAAATTCTCTAATGCACTAATTTCATCAAGAAAAACTAATGCCAATCAATTCCAAAACAATTTTTTTTTTTTGTGTAAATACAAATCAAAGAAAACTGATCTAAATCTACGATTGATTTTTCAGAATGTAAACTATGCAAATGTAATCTATGCACATTTTTCATTCATATTCTGAAAAGGAGAATTCTAATTATGCAAATGTGATCTATGCCAGAGAATTCTCAAACACAAGATGATTCTAATGTAATCTAAGAACCAATCAAGTGCAAGTCGGGAAAATTGCGTGAGAGTTCCAAAGATCAAAAAAAATAAAAACACTCAAAGGCGATTAACACTCATACACAATTTAGCCCCCCCCCCGGCGAATGAGGGGGAAATTTTTTTGCAAAAACAAGAGCAAAAAGATGCAAAATTGTGAAAAGACTGAAACAAACCTCCAAGTAATGACCAAAGGAAATCAAATTTAGAATTTCTCAAAAAAGAGACTCAAAACACCCAATTGATAAAAGCTTAAAGTAGGAATGCCAATGAAATTAGCCAAGATGAAAGCTTCTGACAGGTAACCAGTGGATCTGCGCAGCAATAAATAAACTATAAACAATATCTAATGGGTAAAAAGGAAAAAATTGAAATTTTCTAAGCTTTTGACAGGGGTACGCAGGCAGCCTGTTGGCACAGGTGCGGCCACGCTCTGTGTACAAAGCAAAAGTGCGTACTAGTACGCACTGTGCTTAACGCAGAGGGTGCGTAATGCTCTCAAAATCAAGAAAAATAAAAACTAACTCAACCCTAAGCTATTCCACCCAAATTCATAGTCAATCAGTCAAAAACTAGAAAGAAATAAGAGTTTCTCAAATCAAAGTATCAATTAAAAGAGAAATCATTCACATCAATGGAGTTCCCCAATATGGTCACCAATTTGTCATGTGGAAAGAGTTAATCTTGCGGAAAAAATCAACCTCCCTAGAAGCCTAAGACTTTCTAGTGACAAACAAGACAATTAAGAGCAATCCTTCTCTAAACATGCATTTACCATACAAGAAATCAAGTGTTTAGATCCTACCTGTAGTCCAACACTGTTGTAGTAGTCCAGCCTCGTCGATTCGGATGAGCTCCTCCTTCACTTCGAAACCTGCATTTACTAACAATCAAACGATTAAATAGCACCTGAATATCTCATAAAATAAAACATATTCAACATACAGACCAAGGAGTATATGAAACAACTCATTAATAACAAATTGTTGAGAAGAATGGCCTTATTTGTATTAATAGGAAACGAAAGAAGCCATTACAACCTGAGCCTTGGTGTTGTGCAAGTTCCTCCCAGGGTCCAGCAAGAGTTTTCCTTTACTTTGATAAGCTCACCCACTTCCAAATGAAACAAGAAAGGATGGGAATCTCTCCTCACAAGCTTCTAAAAGGAAGTCCTAATTCTAGCAGCATCTACCCTTTGGAATATTCAGCTTTCAACCTCCCCTCCTCTGGCCCAATGCCTATATTTATACTGCTCTAGAGGAAATTAATCAGGTCCAACATCAATGGGATAAGCCCCTCTTTTGGATGGGGTAGCTCCTCTCTTGATGGGATAAGTTCCTCTTTCATAGGAATGCATGAACCATCTGGAGGCGCTCAATACACGTCAAACAAGCTTCTAGAATGCTCTAGAAATGACCACAAGTAACTTTTTTAAGATGAAACTCACGCCTTTTGACCTTTACAGGAGTACGCACCCATCCCTTGACATACAAAGCGTACAAGTACGCAGGTATTATGAACTTGGGATGCGTACATGCAGGTAAGGTAGAGAGAACTTGCATACCCATAGATAAACATGTTTTTAATGACTTTCTCTCTTTCTTGAAGTTTGACAGGGAGAGCAGAGGTATAAGGCTTGCCAAGGAGGATAGTATGACTGTTGATGGAGCCATACTAACTGCAAATAGTCATGGTGACAAATTTTAGTGTAACAGTGCTGATATTAAAATTGGATCTGATAAAATTATGAGCCATCAACCTATAAATAGTCATGATGGAGTCAATCCCATTCTCTCCTTTTTCAATAGCATAGGCATCCAACACTTAGATCAGATTTCCCAGTGGGATCCCCAATCCCAATTATGGTTAGGGTGGTCCTTTCCAGCCATTCCCAATGATCTCAAAGCAAGTTTCTCTGTTCTCAAATCTCATCTCCATAGTATAGTTGCTATAAAAAAGAATGATTTAGATGGATTTCGCTGGGACCCATCTGGGTCCAAATATACTATCCGAGTTGCCCATCAGTACATCTGCAACAGTAACCATCCCACGCCCATATGGACTCACTAGAAAACTATCTAGAAATCTGAGGCTCTTCCTAAAATTAAATTCTTCCTTTGGACTCTTCTTAAGGGGAAAATATTTACTGCGGAAAATTTGCAAAAGCGAGGCATCAGTGGCCCTTCTGACTGCCCCAATTATCAATCTGCTGCAGAATCCATTCAGCATCTCTTCATTGCCTGTCCCTTTACTATCACCTGCTGGAGCAATTTATCCTACACCGACCATATTCATTGGTTACCTGCTGGATAAAAACAACAGTAACCAGAATGGCAACACCACTAGCAACAGGCATAACAATGTAAATCATAAATGGAAAATTAGATTAAAGGAAGAAGAGTTTTCAATATGGCTCAAAAAGTGCAACAACTATTATCTTTTTTGTATGGCTCTTCAAAATCAAATCCTGGAATTGCAGGAGTGGGAGGAGTCATTTTCAACGCCAATGGGGAACGCATAGTCTCTTATGAATGGGGACTTGGGCCCATATCCAATAATAGGCTGAAGCTTTGGCCCTATATCAGGGACTCATCCAGCTCAGTAAACTTGGTATAGATACAGCTCTGATATTCGGAGACTTGGCAGTAGTCATCAGCCTAATGGCTCAGAACAGGAAATCTCCCAACGTTCTCCTCCAACAGACCATTAGCCGATGTCAAATTTTGGGCCAACCAATGACAGACTTGCGTTTCCACCACATCTTTTGCACCCTCAACAAGGATGCCGACTTCCACACCAACAAAGTTTGTACCAGGCCGTTGGGTAGCCTTCTTTGCAATGCAATGGAAACACAACACTATTTACCATGACAAATAAATTTTTTTTTTCTTCAATCAGATTTGCAGTAATCCTGAGAATTCTGAAATTTGGAATTGGTCAAAGATTCATCAGATCTACCTCAAGGCCAAAATCTGCCTTGGGATCTGGCATCTCCTAGAAAATCTCATAAACTTGCTTGCAATCATGCGATCAGTCATTTTATTTCCAATCGCCCATCCCTCCCTACCTCCTTCATCCTTCACCCATGATCTCCCTCGATTCTCCTCTGTTCTTCCCTCCATTCCCTTGACGGACCCCCCGCACTCCTTCATCTTCTTATATGCATCCCCTTCCTTCCATTCCCACATGTTATCTCCCCTTCTTGTTATCCTGAGTCCCCGCTCTAAATTCTCCTCCTTGCATTTTCCCTCGTTACTATCTTTCACTAAAGTCTCTCAGCTGCCCTCGAACTTCTGGTTTCTCCTCAGTGCATCATGTTTTTTCTTATTCTCACAGTTCACTTCCAAGTGCAGTGTTTCTCGTCAACTCCCTCGTTTATTCAACACTCTCAGCATCATCCTCTATCTGTAGCAATGGCGAGGAGTGAGGAATGTCTCCACTGCGCTGACCTCCAAGCTGAGCTGGATCAAATATGTTTCCATCAGAAGATCGGATGCCAAGATTGACAATCAAAATCTTCTCATCAATGAAAAATACGAAGCTGACATTAATTTGTTTCTCCACAGAATTTCTTCGCTGCAAGAGTAGTTCAATCAGCTCTCCAATAGGTGCAGCCACGCTAAGGAATCCATTGAAATTCTGAAATATATGATGCAAAAGAGAAATGTATTTCCCATAAGCTCATCAAGCATCAAGCAAGCCGGTGTTGATGACAAGCCTGAAGAATCTACAACTCAACAAATCAGCCACATCAACATAGATTGATTATGCTTTGTAAATGTTGCTTTCTGTTGTTCCAGTTTGTTAGGATTTACCCCTATTTACTTTTTTTCAAAAGTCCAAAAGGCAGGAGCAAGGAAGAATTTGGTCCAACTTGTAACTCCTCCTCTCTTTGTTCTTCATGGCATAACATTATGTACCACAGGAGTTCAGCCTCCTTTCTTTTTTTCTGAAATATAATACAACAACCGATTATGTTAAAAATAATAATAATAATAATAAAATAAAGTCATCTCATCAAATTTTAGAAGCCAGATCAAAATTATTATCAAAGTCATCAATATCACAGTATCAATTCTTTCAACTAGGTTACAGGTGGAGCTCATATCAAGTCTTGACATCATTTATTATCATGCCGACAAGTTTGTCATCTATCATGCAATACCAATCCAAACTTCATCAATTCATTCTCATAATCATAATACAAGTCATTTATGTCACTAGATACAAAGTCATATGTAAGTTCCATCTTCATATTGAATCACAACTGTAAATTGTGCAAAGAACAAGGAGGCCAATACCAATCCATTTTCGAATACCCATATAAGTCATTGGAATTCATTATTCTCATGTATCATTGTCATTAAGGAGAATCATTATTCTTCAAATCGAATCATTAATCATCAAATCAAAACCAAATTTGTTATCGTAGAGAGATTTGTAGTCCAAAACATATCTTAATCATCAAGTCCAAGTTCTAAGCACCATGTCAGAACTCCAAACATATATCATCTATATCAGTCAATCAAATATAGTCAAACTCTTGTAACACAAACTATAAACATAATGACATATATGTATCCCGGTCACCTGCAAACATAAGTTTAGTCTACATATTCATATTATAGAAAACATTCAAGCTTTTCCTGCTTTCAGATATTTTTTTTATCTGTAACACATGCGTAGTATTGATATCCTCCATGTGAACATATTCCATGCACAAGACTTCATTTTTTCTGTGTTCTACAAGGATAAACGCACCCATAGGCTTTCCTTTGTGCGACTGGGACCCACAGTCACACTCTTTAAGATGTTATGCAAGCGACTGTGGTCAAATCAACCCAGAACTAATCTTAGGGCCTTGGATGCACCCTTGAGCTTGTATCCGTGTGACTGGGAGGCTATACTCACACATGTAGCCTTTCTTCTATGCAACTGAGGCTTTGAGTCAGAGAAAACTCATCTTATCTTAGATCATAACTTTGTTTTAGTTCAATAATGTCAAATTCATATCAATCACACTTCAATAGTACATATATAATGCAAATGGTAATATGAGTAAGAATCTTAAGGAGAGATTCTCCCTCTGAATGGGAATCCACTTCATTCCCATTCATTCATGTCATCAACCTATCTATACTAATTTCATGCAGTAACAGGTTTGTTAGATCATAAAGTCAAAGATATATCCATCGTGGCCATCAACATTATGACATCAATCTTTCATTAAGGGTTAGACTCAAGGTAGCAGACAGATGTAACATCATATCTCAAAGATTATGAACATAGTAACACTTTCTATCATGTCAATCGATCAAGTTAGGGCATTCAGTTTTACAATATGCCATCAAGACATGACCACAGGTAATAAGAGATCTAGAATATCAAGCTCATAGTTATACCTCTATCATCATGGTTACCATGCTTATCATTATCAATAGGATCAAGTTAATTCATTCAATAAAACTTTACCAAAACAAAAAGGGTTCCAACCTCTCTTTCCATATGCTTTCATCATTCTTATCGCAAGCATTATCAATATTATCATGTATAAGAATTAATGAGCTAACCTTCTATGTGAAATCCATCATGACTTATGCATGACAAGTATCAAGAGTATCATCTACAAGAGTTAAGGTGCTAGCCTTCTTTATGGGATCAAGATATCCAACAAATAGATGTTAGTTAAATCATCAAGTATACCAATATATCAAGAACCAATATTAAGTGGATAAGAATCTCATCGTGTCTAAAATGTAAGATACGTGTTCAATATCAAGTGAACCATTTCATCATAACCATGAATCCAAATCACTTTCACATGCATGTATGAGCCATTAAAGAAAGAGACATTCTCATCATACCTTAGTTCTTACCTAGCCACCCAATGTTACAGCTGAAAAACAACATACCTCGCATACTTGTGAAATTCAAATACATGTGCACCTTTTCATTAGACATAGGCAACTTGTAGCACTTTGTCATTTTTTCATATAAATCCTCTTTACCTTTTCCATATCTAGCCATCTTTCCTGCATTTCAAACGATCCTCAATAAGGATCCACTTATCACATCTTATCAAGAAGGTTAGAAACATCCATATACTCATATACATATGGAGGAAGTATAAACAATAAACATAATAATCAGATCCATAAGTCTAAACAAAAGTAAGAGGCATCACAAGTCAATAAATACTTATCTTAAATGAGAGGTGATCCTCTCCCTCTTGAACCATCCATCACAATCCATAGTTCACATAACAATGTTACCTTTAATCAACCAACCAGTCCTACTAGGGATTATCCCATAGAGGGCTTCATCAAATCTTTCACAAGTGCTTGAGCATCTTCACATTGACCATATTAGGTTTCATATCTCGTATTTTTCCATAATCCAGGGTTTATCTCAAACCCTAGCCTCCTAATATCCATCAAACCCTAATACAAAAATTTCTAAGGTTCTCTTCAAACCCTAGAAATCTTTTAGGTCTCCACCATCCTCTTCTTGCCTCCATTAATGGTGTCATCATCGGGGTGATATCCATGGCCTTTCTTCAACCCACCTTTAAAACCATGTTAATTTTTCTAAGGGCTATATTGTTCTTTGCTTAGATAATTGAATTTCTTCATTAACAAATTAAGTTCACCCCATATCATCATTACATTATTCAGATTTACATCATTATTCATCATCATATGAAACTATGTAGAATGAACAACATCATTATCATCAATGCAGTGGAACATAAAGGAACAACAAAATAAAAGCATGCACACATAGAGACACCAGGATTGGTCTGAGCCCAAGGAAAATCCCACTATGGGGAAACCCTTCAAAATTCTTCTTATTCTTAGATCATCATCAAATGATTTATCATAAGAGAGTATAATGATCCTTATCTTTGTCTACATAAATAACCAGTAAAACAACTATGACATCCATGAAATGAACTTAATCATGCTTATAGTCAAAACCCTGATTCTAAGGAATGTAATGTACTTTCACTATCTGTATTCAATTGTTGAACACTATTGTCATTGAGCAGAGTATTCGAAATACTGAAATTTCATCTTTTAGTCCTGGACACATGGAGGAGGAGTCGTGCGAAAGTCTATCGAAGTCTTGGACGCTCCCTAGTAAATTTTATGTGTGCGACTATGGAAAAATACACTCATATATGCCTCAAACCTCTAGACACACCCTTTAGACTAATGTGTGAGCGACTAAGGCTTCCAAGTCGCACCCTGGAAGACTCTATGCGAGCGTTTGGGAACCAAACTTCTTGATCTGCTTCAGAAACCCTAAACTCTCCCTTCAGGCTTATGTGTGAGCATCTCAGACTTCCCAGTCGCACCCTTGACCACTCTAGGTGTGTGTCTTGGGTCAAAAATACTCAGTTACATGCGTGCAACCGAGAAACAGAAACCCTAGATCCATGCAAGCTTTAACCCTGTAGTTTTAAACCCTTGTGTGAACACTCTATCAAACCTTGTAGGTTTTAACCTTGTACAGAAATTACCTGCATATGAATTCTAAAACACAGAAAATAAACAATACGAGAGCATAACACATAAAACACATATACACAGAGATTTTCCCCCGAATCCCAAAACCAGGACTACCCGCTTGATTATTCATTATGTTCCTTTCAATGTTACAATACATATTTATACATGTCGAAGCATCCAATACCATGGACCAAAAAACCATCATGTCCAAAACCATGGACTGAAAACCATCACGTCCAAAACCATGTGTGAAAAATCATGCACAAAACCATAGGTAGGTCTGCCCAACCCAATATAGGGTCCAAAAACAAAATTTTCCAAGAGTGGGGTTACCTACACCCCTCAAACCCCCTGTGATCCCCCCCCTTCCCGGCTATGCAAATCGAACAACGAACGGGAGCTCCACCCCGCTTCTAACCCCCCGGTTAACTACGTGGGCTAGTCATGGAGAGAATATAACACAACCAAACATTCTCCCACTTGTTGCTTTCTTTCCACATGGGGCCACAAGAGAGCTTAGTCATTTATCCAGACCTGCAACGCCCAGTGTTTCTCTACACCAAGAGAACTTCCCAGAGGTCACAGATTTTGTCAATGCATCTGCAGTATTCTTCAAAGTGTCCACCTTTACCAACAACACACTTTTGTCTTTTATCATATCCCTCACAGAGTGATATTGAACATTAATGTGCTTGGTATTTGAATGATATGCAAGGTTCTTCACCAAGAAAATTGCACTTTGGCTGTCACAGTCTATCCTTATAACTCCCTGTACTAACCTCATACTTGAACACAATCTCTGCAACCAAACTGCTTCCTTGCTTGCATGGGTGGCTGCCATGTATTCTGCCTCTGTAGTTGATAGTGCCACTACAGATTGTTTCTTACTTATCCAATTGACTGCACCTCCAAATAGGTTAAACACATATCCACTTGTAGATCTTCTCTGAACCAGATCTCCAGCCTAGTCTGCATCAACAAAGCCACAAATATCCAACACTCTGTCCAATCCTGGTCTTCCTTAGTAGCACACACCATAATCATTAATGCCACACAAATACCTGAAAACCCGCTTCACTGTCGTTCAGTGCCCCTTCCCTGGTTTTGACATAAACCTGCTTAATACTCCCACTGCATGTGCAATGTCTGGTCTAGTACAGACCATTGCATACATCAGGCTACCGACTGCACTTGCATATGGAACACGGGACATGTCCTCTTCCTCTTCTTGTGTCTTCGGACACTGTTCAGCAAATAACTTCACACCTACAGGAATAGGAACCTTCACCGATTTATTATCCTACATATTAAACCTCTGCAGTATTGTCTCGACATACTTTCTCTAGTTTAACCAGAGCTTCCTCTTTGCCTGATCTCTTTTAATTTCCATGCCCAAAATTTGATTTGCAGCACCAAGATATTTCATGTCTAATTTGGAGGACAATTGGGTCTTCAAATCCTGGATAATTTCTTTGTCATTTCCAACCAACAACATATCATCCACATACAAGACTAGATAAATAACACTGTCACAAATTAATTTAAAATACACACAGTGATCTGCTTTGCTTCTGGTGAAGCCAAGTCCCCGTATAAATGTATCAAATTTCTGATACCACATTCTTGGCGACTGTTTCAACCCATACAAAGAATTCTTTAACTTGCATACCAGTTCTTTCTTACCCTTTACTGCAAAGCCTTCAGGTTGCTTCATGTAGATCTCTTCTTCCAGTTCCCCGTGAAGAAATGTTGTCTTCACATCCATCTGTTCTACCTCAAAATCAAAAGCAGTAGCAACAAATGAAAGTAATCTAATAGAAGCTACCTTGGCAATAGGAGAAAAAATATCACCAAAATCAATTCCTGGCACCTGGGAATAATCTTTTGCTACCAACCGAGCTTTGTATTTCTCCACTTTCCTTCTGCATTTGTCTTCTTCTTGAAACCCCATTTGCTGCCAATGGGTTTTCTTCTAGCCCGCAACTCCACCAGATGCCAAGCCTCATTTTTCTACAAAGATGCCATTTCATCAACCATGGCCTCTTTCCAGAGCTTGCCATCCTCTGAAACTACTGCTTCCTTCACAGTTCTGGGATCATCATCTGTAACAGATAAAGAAAAATTTGAACAGAAAGTAGATGGACTATACCTTTCTAGTTGCCTTCTTTCTCGAACTGATCTTCTCACACCCAAAGTTTGTGGCTCTTCATCTTCTGATTCCTCCTTTGTTGTAGAGTCTGATTCTTCCTCCTTAAACTCAAACTCTATCTTCTCAAGTTCCTTTAGTTGGACTTCATGTTTAATAATATCTTTTACCTCTCTGAACACTACATCTCGATTATACACAACCTTCCTTGTTACTAGGTTCCAAAGCTTATAACCCTTTGAACCATCCTTATACCCAATAAAGATGTATTTTTCGGATTTGTTATCCAACTTGGTTCTCCTTTGGAACATGTACATATGCATCACATCCAAATACCCTCAGATGTGAAAGAGAGGGTTTCTTACCAGTCCATACCTCTTGTGGAGTCTTATCCTCCAACGCTGATGAAGGTGATTTGT
>APFE031666142.1:2202-27586 GCA_000404065.3 Pinus taeda
CTCACCTGCTGCAATATGTCTCTATCTTCTTTCAAATTAGAAACTCCTTTTACAATGGTCTTGTACTGGTGCAGTCCTTTACCATTACGCAGGCTGCAACCTGCAGAGAGCTACAACTCTCTCTCGTTTTCCAGTCTCTCCTGGAAGGGAGCTACAACCCCCTACTTCTTTTCAAGGTTTTCATAAATTTTCAAACTAGATCCATATACATCAAATGATCATCAAGTACATGTAAATTATACAGTCAGCTGCAATAACTAGATCAACAGTAACAGAACTGAACCCAGAACACCTTATCAACAAGAAAAATTCAACCAACAAAAGATCTTAACACAGATACGCAGTTTTCTTCTTACTGGCCAGCGTCGCTACGCACTTCACCCTCTGCTTCTCTGTGTATACCCGCAGAGTTACTTCTGCTGTACTGCGTGGCCACGCACTGCTCCTTTCCCTGATCTGCATATAGTACGCACCAAAATGTACTATCGCGCCGCGTACTGCACAGAAAGCACGCACCTAGAAGAACTAACGCGCCGCGTACTGTCACCGCAGGTACGCACCCAAAAACACTGTCGCGCCGCGTACTTAAACAGAATGCACGCACCTGAAGCGCTGACGTGCTACGTACCCACGCACTTCACCTTTGTCGCCTCTGCGTACCCATGCGCTGCACCTTCGCCTCTTCTGCATACCCACGCACTGACCCTTTGTTGCCTCTGCGTACCCACGCACTACTACTGATGATCACCTGCGCACCTTTGATTAGGGCCAAAATACAGTCAGATACTCAGATCTGATCTTGTGCTCGAGAAATCACCCTTCACAGATCCGCTTTCAACTTCTCTTCTATAGATCAAGATTTTTAAACTGAGAACCCAATAGATCATATCTTAAGATATTCAATACTCAAAAGATGCTCAAGCCAAATGATCTCCTTAGCTTTATATAGGCATGCTCTTCCTCAAATCAAGGATCATGGGGCTCAATAATAATAATAAAATAAAACAATACCACTGGCCAAAACCATGATAACACAATACCGTCGGCTAAATACCAAGGGTAAAACATAAGGAACCCCACGTGTGCGCGCTTTCCTGTCTTGAAGTGTGTGCACTGGGGGTACGCACCTCATGAATGGGTAACCTGCGTGTCTGGACGCGGTCCCTACACAGCGTACCTGCGGGTACGCATCCTCTGAATTGTTCTCCTACGTACTTATTAATTTTCATCATATTGAGAGCCATGCCATGGGTGTTGCCATCAAGTACAACATCTGAAACATATAATCATACCAGAACCATAATGCCAACATGAGAGAGAGGCAGCAACTGCCCTCACTACTCCTAGCACCCCCATCAAGCAAAAAGGCAAAAGATAGAGACAAACCCCTTATAATTCAGGATAAGGAAAAGCACAAGAATAAGGCAGGGGAAACCCCAAACACCAATAAAAATTCCCATTGAGATTGAAGACTCACCTAAGCAAAAGGAGAAAATGCCTTCCCCTAAGTCCCCTATCACCTATGTGAGAAGGCCTATGACTAGATCAACCTCCTCCAAGGGAAAAGAAATCCTACAGGATACACAGCAAAATCTATAGGAAGAAAAAGCAGTCCTACAGGGTACTCTGTTGAACCTACAAGAGACACAAAAATTAGAAAAGGAGGTAGTCCAATAGCAAGGAACTAAAGAAGACGACCCAGAGTCAAAAGAACCTGGCCCCCAACCTAACCTTGACTCCTACTACAAGTTTATTGAAGGAGGCAGGGTCATACCTCAAAATTTTGCTATTCCACTGTTCTTCAAGATTGAGAAGGAGAGAGCCAAAACTCACTAATGGATGTAGATCACCAAATCCAATAGGGTGGAAGACATTAGGCACATGGAGGAGAAGCTCAAGGAGATGGGTAGAGAGCTAAGTAGATTGAGAGATAGGGAGGCCATAATGAAAAATCAACTAGAAACAAAAAATGCATGGTTGAGAGGACAACTACAGGAAAGAGAGAATCAATTGGCATGTATAGACAATCTCTCTTTGGAGGAAATCCAGTGTAGGATGCCAGTTATCTTATGCCCTATACCTCAAGGAATAGTGGCTGCAGTTCCATATCAAGACCCTAGCACGGAGAGGCACCATGCCATTTTAGGACTACAGGCAGTTCATTGATCTTTGTGATCATAACACACTAGAAGGTAGGGCCAAGATGTCTGAGTTTTATTTGCACAACATGGCCTTAATACACATGAATGTATGCGACCCTAATTCTAATCTAGGAGATTACAATTGACAGCTTTGGCAACATGGATGAACCATGAGGAATCAAGGGCTACAGAGATGAAGAAGATATTGGCAAGAGAGCAAGCTGAACCTCTTATGATCAGAGCTGAACAGTCAGATCTCATGGCCCTCATCAGTACCCATAATTTGATTGAAAATGATCCTCAGCTTGCACCTAGATATCTTGTTTCCCAAGAGCAAGCAATTTCACATTTTGAGGACATGTTCAGGCTATTAGGGGATGATAGCATACATGCTTGCCTGAGGAGATGGAACACATTGCCAAACAACTTAAATATAAGAGAGTACCACTCTCCTCAAAGATTGAGAGAAGCACTATATAGGACACCCATGTACAAGCAATATATGCAAAGGCTGAAAGTCAATTGGATTGGCTTGAAACTCAATCCACCACTACTCTTAGGAATGCTAGAAGGAAGGAAGGAAGAAGAAGAAAAGAGGCAGTGGGAGGAGGTAGAAAGGAAAGTAGGCTTCTATGAACAAGAAGAGGAAACCACAATAGAAGCATGAGATGTCAGGGAGGCCATTAGAGCTATGAAGGATATTGATATTGATTGAGTTTCTCAGAGAATGAGCAACACTTTCAGTAGGGGGTGATGATGAGCCTCGTCATTAGGTAATTATATGGGCCTTAACTCACCTCCTAGCTTAGTCAAACCAACTTTTCTCACAAATTATTACATGTTTTTTATTATATTTTGTTTATGAAATGAGTAGAGTTGGATATTATGCCTAATGGACTAATATGCATTGAATGCAGGATTGAAGGAGAAAATCAAGGAATTTTGGCAAATACAAAGGTTAAAACTCAAATGGGACAAGGGAGAGGAATTGTAGGAGGTAAATCCTCCTCGTTTACTTCTCCCCCTTCGAATATTCCTTCATCCATCACACTAGCTCAAAGTGCAAGCAGCCAATCCATGAGTATTAGAAGGCAGTCGAGCAAGTGAGAGACAAAGAGCTAGTTTATCTCAAGTTCGGGAGCCAAGCCTCCCTGATTTTAAGGAAGTCATTGGAGACTTTAGTTGTATAAGTAGAGAGACCTAGAGCCTCATTAGGATTCAAATTTTTGTTGTAAAAATCTAAGCTATCTTCAAGCTCCAGACTTGTGAAAGTTTTGTTGATGTAATTTTTTGTTTTGGTAATAAGAATGAGCTTTGTTTTGAGCCAACACTAAGTTAACTCAGAGGGCTGAAGCTCTTGGGTTAGGGCCTAAACCTAGCGGCCAAGGCTCCTCTTTCTTGTATCTATATTTTTAGATTAGTCTCATAGCTTCATTGTTAATTTGCTTTTAGATGTGTTTTCATTGCAAGTAGTGTAGATTGCATTGGTTGTTTATTAGTTTGCTCCCATTTGTGCCTTACTTTAGTAGCAGGTTAACAGGGATAAAAGGAGTACCACAAGGTTGTCAGTGGGTGTCTTGCCCTCATTTCCTCCCTTTGGGATCATGATTTGAGGAAGGGACCCTTATGCATCCCCAAAAACACAAATTTATATTTCTTGCATAAGCTTTAGAGGTTACTGTGTTTAAGTTAGCATTTGATTAGTTTTGCAAAGTAGGATTTCATTGCCATCTCTTCTATCTTCAATCTTGCAATATATCTCATCCATGCTTTCATTCCTTTCAACAACTTTCCTCATGCATAATGTAGGCAATTATTTCATTAATTATGTTTTTCTAGCTTATGAGAATGCTTCTTGTTTACATAGCTTTTTGGGAATTATGCATGTTTTATGCAGAGAAGGTGCTTCAGGAGGAGACAAAGACTTCGTAGCCAGCAACCACCTTCCACTACATCCACCATGGTCAATCCTTGTTTTCACCATCACCTTCACTAGTTTTCATCATTTTTCATAGAAATTCTTCCAAGCACATTGAGCGAATCCAACCATCCTCTATCTTTGTTGTTGACTTCTGAGTGATCCTAGACCTTTCCTCGCTTCATTACACCCCTCTATCACCTTCCCTAAGCCTTCCATCACCCCCAACACCTTCCATTTTTCTCTCGGCTATATCCTGTAGGTTCACAGGGAATCTTGTAGGTTTCTAGTACATCCTATAGGTTTTCTTGAAATGGCTTGTTTTGAGGCTGAATTGAGGGAAAACCTATAGGAAGTCACAAAAATCCTCCCAAGGGTCTCCCACACCATCCAACCATCTCCTAACCCTTCCAACAATTCTCCAACATCCTTAATTCACCTACCACATCACCAAAAGAAATTAGTTTGCATACTTGATTTCCCTTTCTTCCATCAATAAACCAAGCTTATTCTGACTCCATAGAAGTTTGGCTTGAAAACCCCAGTGGTCTCTCACCAGCTGAACCGTGACAAAAGGCAAAACCATCACTATTACTTGTGTATATAGTACTGTCACCTCCAAGTTTGTACGAACCCTGGGTTGACAAAGTAAAGCTGGTAGCCCAGGAGTTGCAGAATTCTTACTGCAATATTGGCGCTCATCACCCATTTTCATTGGGAATTTTTAGACAGAATTATTTTCTTGTCTTGGTACTAAATTAACTCATAGCTCATCTTATAATCCTCAATCTAATGGGAAACTGATATCATTAACAAATGTTTGGAATGGTATCATAATTTCTTTGTATCTAATAAACAAAAACAATGGGTCAAGTGGTTACCTCTAGTTGAATGGTGGTATAACACTTCCTTCCATATTGCAGCAAAAGTGACCCTATTTATGGAACTTTATGGATATCATCCACTATTGATCACATCTTTTTCAAGAGAAAATTCTAAGGTTCAAGAAGTGGAAGATCACATCAAGCATCAAAAACAAGTTCTTGAATTCCTAAAGGATAACCTCACTCTAATGCAGAATCAAATGAAACAACAGGATGATCAACATTGCAGTGAAATAAGTTCTGATGTAGGTGATTGGGTATTTTTATGGCTACAACCATACAAACAAATTTCCCTCAAGCAAGCTAAGAAGGATAATAAATTACCACCCAAGTACTATGGTCCTTACAAGGTGTCGCAAAATATTGGTACTATGTCTTATAAATTGGAGCTACCTACATCTTCTTGAGTACACCCAGTTTTCCATGTTTCATACTTAAAGAAGGTTATCAGTGACAAGCTCCTAGTTCAAAAAGTATTTCCAGAACTTGATGAAGAAGGAATAATCATATAGGATCCTGAAGAATTTATAGAAACAAGAACTCGACAACTATATAATTTATCAATTTTAGAGTATCTCATTAAGTGGAAGGACTTACTCACTGAATATTACACATGGGAGGATAAGAATTTTATACAGAATCATCCATAACTACTCAAGTGTTAAGGGAAACAATTTTTTGAAGGAGAGATGCATGTTAGGTCCCTATAATGCCAATGTAGCCCCTTTATTGTTATTATTAGTATAACTCCCTATTTCTACTGTTGTTGTCAAGTAGCCCCCATATTATTATTGTTGTGCCCCATAACAACCCACTATTGTTATTGTTGTGTCCTTACATTATTATTGTTATGTAGGATATAATTATATTGTAACCCCTTAGACTCCTCTATATACCAAGGAGGTCTTCTCATTTGAATCATCCAAGAATTGTTCATTTATATTATGTAAAGGAGGTTGTCCCCTCGAAGAGGATAATTTTCAAGTCATTGATCTATCTTTTGTTTTGTTTTGTGATCTGGTTGCATAACAGTTTTAGGATTCCATTTAATATGGTCTAAGAGTTGAGGAATAGAGGATATTTATACCCTAGGTCTATTGAAAATCAATATATGACCACTATTTGGAGGTAGGAATGAAAACAAGTTGATAAGTTTGGATTTCTAAGAGAGGAGACATATATATGGTATTTCTACCTCGCAATGATTATGTTTAAATTTGTTCTAATAAAAGATGAAGAGGACATATTGTTTTTGGCACTGAACTCATCTAGTAAGTATAATCCAAAAATAGGTTCTCAAGCTTTAAGTTAAGATGATTATAGGGGGATACAAGTTTGGTGGTGAAATAAAGTGTGGAAGTTTAAATGTCCATAAAAAACATGGATATTTATTTCGTTATTGCTCAATAATAAGGTGCTAACTTAATGTGTGCTAAAATAAATTAAAAGGGAATACTCATGAACTTAGGAGGTGTCCTTTGTGTTGTTGTGATGAAAAACAAATTATCACTCGATCATGGTTTTTTCTTATTCTTTATAATTTTGGAAGTGGAGTAGATAACTAGGATCATGAATGGTGGAACAAATCAAACTATTGAGGATGGTATAAAGGCATGGTGTGAAAATATGAATGTTGAGGCCTATAAAGATTTACTTGTGATCATATCATGGGTATACACATTTCCTGGAATTATAGCTTCTTTAAGGGTAAACATCTTCTTCCACTATAGAGTGCATCCCAAGGGAATCTATCAAATAAATAGCTAAGGATAAAATTGAGAATTCTAGGCCCTAGGCCTATTATAATGGGGCTTCTAAAGGAGATGATAGATCTATTTGTATTGAGGATGTAATTTACTTGAAGGAATCACATGTATTAAAATTAAAATAAGAGTTGGGGAATGCATTTAAAAAAAATCTGAACCAAGGTCTATTACATTGGTTCTAACTCTTGCTATGGAAAATGATGTAACTAAATTGTAGGTATTTGATGACTAACTACTTCTAATTAAATGTATTAATAAGGAATATGAGGTGATAAAGTATATCTTGTGGCCATTTATGGGGGATTTTGATGGTAATTTTTCTATTTCGTTACTATCACTTTCATTACATATACAAGGAACTAGATAGATAATAGTTTGTCGAAGAAAGGTGTTCAGATGGAGAATGCTTCATGGATGCTTATGGAGTATTCTATCTTAATATGTTCATCCATCCTTTTATTTACAATTTAATATCTAGATGAATATAAATATCAATGTTCTATTGTTCGATTACTAATTCGAATTGTGCACAAAAAGTATTTTTTGAAGTAATGTATAAGATGATTGTTTCTATTTTGAAGTGATTTAGGTGTTTCAAAATGAATTTTTTTATGTAATGAAATAATAGATGAGAGGAATATAGATATATAAATCTAAAATATTTTGTTTTTTAAATATATCTATAGGAGATACTTCCAGGTTGTAAGGAACACAATTTTCCTGTCATCATATTTAATATTTTTGAGTTCAATATTCATATTGTTTTGAGATCGTTATTTTGGATTAATCACATCATTAGCTTTTGGCTGACATTTAAAACTATTTGATTTGGTTCATCATGAGGATGAAGATAAAGAATTTGATCTACCCATGCGTTTAAATAATAGAGATGCATAATTTCCAAAGAACAAAATCTAAACATTGGAAAGTTTAATTTTTGTGGATCAAAAATTTCTATTAGTTCAAATCGTAGATACATCATAAGGGTCTTGAATCCAAAAACCTTCCGGCCTCATTTCGATTGTAATTGTTGGCCAAAAAATAACAACAAAACCACATGATAAAAAAAAAGAGTATATTAGAGAACCACATGCAGAATACCAAATAAGATGAATCTCAAGAACCTGCAAGTAGCCAATGTTCATCCTTGATATGGACGGTGTGCCAGAGATGGGTTATTCTATCCATGGCCTAGTGATCAAGGATGACTGAAAGCATAATGAAAATGACCTTCCATGTGCTCGAATATTCCTTCTAGACTCTCCATTTTCTCATGAATTCTCTTATGACCACGTCCAAAAGAAGCTAATTTTTCCATCTATTGGCTTGATGGGGCTTGATCTAGGTTCAAATTTAACTGTGCCAACCAACAAAACCCTCATTGCTGGCCTTTTTGGCAAGAACCTGTGTAGTGTAGGCTATAGTCTCACCCGAAGCAGTATTGGGGGATGCTAAAACTAGGTTTCTACATCCAGAGGCCTGTGTGATGGTCTCATAAGGTTCTTATAGCTTAGATCTATATTTTCTCAGCCTTATTCCTTATATACGGACAACTACTACAACTCTATCTAATTGAATTTTAGATCTTTGCGAAGGTGGTTAATTATACTTATCATGCATAAATATTACTGATCTACCAGTTTCACGCTATAAATAAGTATTGATTCATATTAAATAGATTACAGAGCGAAGATACATAAACTTTGTAGAAGTAAACAAAAGGACACAAATGCTTTAATTTTAGCCCAAAACAATATTTATTAAGTATAAACGTTCAGATACAGACTTCTTATCCCTACGCACCTAGTTGCAGGGGCCTGCGCACTCAGCTGTAGAATTACGAAGGTCTCTACACACTCAGTTGCAAGAGCCTTCCCCTTTCACCTAAGTACATGAAACAGACTTTTCCTGCCTTAGCACCTTGCCATTACAATGATTCTTTTTTCTACAATTATTGATTCTTAGACTCGCTATGACTCAACTTTATATAGCCTTTGCTTTACAATACCATGGTCTGCGGATCAAGGGTGGGTCTCAAAACAACTTTATCACCTACCAACTAAGGGACTAAAGCCCCTTTAACTCTACTTAGCTTCGCACTCCACTTTCCACATTTTGCAAAGAGTTTACCTTCGCTACAAAAATATATTAGAAAAATGACTCAAAACTCAACAAAATTTACCCCAGGGACCCCATCCCAACAAGCCCCTAACACAAATATGGTGACTTTCCCTCGAGTCACTCGGTTGGTGCCTCAATCTTGTTGCAAAGTTCACTGAAATTGACCCGCAATTCTGCATTGTTAGTAGAGCCCTGCACCATGACCTGTTGCACTTCCTCTACTAGATTTTCTGTAGTCATGCTTTCCATTGCCAAGCACATCATTCTTTGTGTCTGCTAGAGTGGCTTAAACTTGTCCTAGATTGAAAGAGTAAGTTGACTTGCTTCCTTTGTCCATGGATGTATTATGGCCTTTAAAACATCCTTTTTTATTTGCATCTCTTCAACTTATGATTGTAGCTATTTTCCTTCCTGCAATCAAGCGAGGCGCTGGACTGGCACCAAAGTGCTCGTAGTTGACTTGATTTCATCAAACTGTTGATCTGTCTTTGGATGTCTGTGCCAAGTTTTTGTAGGTTTGGATCCTCCTGGAGAGTCGTCCATAACTCCATGGCCTATTCAAATATCAATGTGAAGCATGTGACTTCTGCATCTAAAGTGCCCATGCTTTCCCTAATGGCTGCTTCACACTCCTCCCAGACCTCTGGTGGAGTGGTTGGATGCAATTTTCAACTGCATATCTAATATCTTCATTTGAAATTCAAAGGTTACTCGTCCAAACTCATCCTTGGATTCTCTAACTATAGTAGCCAACTTCTGAATCTTCATTGTTGCTTCTGCATCCTTTGGAATGTGAAGTTCTAGCAGTGTCTTACATGTCTGTGCAATTTCCACCTCCAAGTTCTGGCTTCACGCAACCAGTTCTTCCTTTTCTTTCAGTGCTTGAGACTTTACGCCGAAGCTCTTCGTATAAGCTTGAGACTTTTCTACAAAAATCTTCTCATTGTCATCTTGACTTCGTTGATGACTGATAGTGTGCGCTGCTCTCTGATCCTAAGCTTGTCTGATACCCCTTGATGAAGCGTATGAAGGGTCTGAATGGGAAACATGACCAAGTTGACACACACATATTTTATCTATCTGAGCTGGGTATTTTCTTCATCTACCTTTGCTCGTAATGATCATTCTAGTAACGTGATAACTCTAAGGTCCAGAGTCTGTCTATGTCTAGTATCGACGTGTTGCCTTGTTGCAGGCTCTCTTGAATCCCACTCGCTTGTCCCACGCTCACATGAATTTGAGCTATTTGAATCTACAACTCACGCAGATCCTTCTAGATGCTCCCCAGTGTTTGCATCTATTGCTACTCGAATTGAGTCCATAGTTTTGTTGTGGTGTCATAGACCTTTTTTCCAATCTCAGCCAAGACACCATTAGTGAGGACCATTGGATTCACATGTGCATGCTTATTGGATTTTTGCTTCTTCCGGGACCCAAAAGTGGTCTCCCAGGTCCATTTCCACAATATAAATGGAGTGCTCTACTCCCCACCATCGCCTCCTTCCTCTTCAAACCCTTCCTTGTTCGCAGTATGTTGAGAAGCAAACTCCTCAACTTCTTGTGTGGCCTCCTTTGCAGCACGCTCTGTTTCAACGACTACCTTAGCAGCAACTTCCTTTTATTCTTGTTTTGTTTTTTCTTGGGCTACTGCCTGCTTAGCCTCTCTCTTTTTATGCATTTCCTTCTCGCAAGTGGGAGCTTCGCAACTTATTCTTTTTTTCTATGCTACTATGGCCTACGCAGAGGAACTTTCCCTGGTTGTGCTTGTTCCCGCATCGAGCTCTGATGGCTTCCTCCACTCAGTAGACTATTTTCCTACGAATTCCTGTACATCTACATCCATTATTAGGTATGGTAACTTGTCCCATACTTTCTTAGGGTATCGCCTCACATGGATGGATACGTTGTGAAAACCTGCTTTAAACTTCGCGTAGGCTTCCAATTGCCCAAACAATGTTGGTGACAACCTTGGCCTCTGGTTGATCACGGTGCGAAGGTCCATCTCGACCAACACCCAGAATATTTTCGTCTCCATGACCCTCTCTGGGTCCTTTGTTTCCCATAGCGAAGCGAACTTCATGGCCTTCGGCAAATCATCGTCCTGTGGAGGGAACTGGCTGTCCTCTAGGAGCCTCCACATGATGAGGAGAATCAATAATAGCAACCAGGCATAATGAAATGCCTTACTATCGTCCCATGCTTCGCGATAATTCAACAGGAACTCTTTGCATAGCTATTTCACCCAGTTGTACTAGACCCCCTTTGCACACTTAGTAGCCAAGGAAACTACTGGCACTCGCATCTCATCTGCGCACCACTTTCTCATAATCTTGCAAGCCAATATTTGGGCAGAAAATTGCACTGCCCTGTCAGTGATGGAGCGAATAGAATATCCACATGACTTCTTCACTAAGCCATACTTGCACTTCATCTTGTCTGTGATTTACTTCTCTTGACTCTTGCCTTCAAACACCTTGGCGAGATCCATCCCTTGGTAGGGCAACCTTGTGATACAGTGGATCAACATGTCTGTTATGGGGATGGGCTCTCCCAGCCAGAGACACCCATCATGCACCAATGCAAGAAATTTGTGTACATACACCATGTTGATAGTGGTTCAGCTAAAGTGTGGTACTCATAACAATTCAGAAGCCTAACTTTTCCAACCCTTGCAACCCACTTCATAGTCTCCAGTCACGTGACTTCGGTCTCCTCATAATATATCTTTGCTAGATATTTGTTTGTGGCCAAATGTGGGAATTTCTTGTGATCGGTGAGATCCCAATCCTCCATTTTCAGTGCAGGGATAGATCCTAACTGTGTGCCTTCAAATGACACTTTCTCCGGTAATAGTGGGGTAGAGACCATGAATTTTCCTGAATCAGAATTTTGCGGAGGGATATACTTCGGGAGCCTAGTGATAGGCTCACCCACCTCAACATCCAACTTGTCAACCCCATCGTGAAGCTCCTCTTCGTCAAGATCTAGGGGTTCATATGGCTATTTTTCCTTATCTATTTTTCCTTTCTGTCAAACCTCCACAGGGATCTTCCTCGGTGACTGCCTCACTAGTATAGCCTGTGGTTTCTTCTGCTTATCCTTAGCAGCGGATTGTTTAGGCCTAGGTGATCTCGGTGTCGTAAGCACCGATGATGCAGCTTCCATTGGCGAAACAATTTCAGGGGTTGCGGCGTCAGAGACAGCGGCTTCAAAGACAGTGGCTTCAAAGACAATAACTTTTGTGGGATCATTTGTAGTCATTTGCTCAAAGATGAGCTCACGGTTCCACTTAGGAAAATTTGTGAATGCCAGTTGTGATACAAGTTTCTCCCAATCTTCTTGGTTCATAGGTTTCAAACAACGGAGCTTACAAATAATTTTTAGAAGGAAAAGTGTTCTACTACAAGCCAACATGCTAGATTTATAGGTAATTTAAAATTCAAATTCAATTGTTCCCTCCAAAATCCTATCATAAATGCATCTTTGGTGGCATATTGCCAAAGATTTGCGCCATAAATGTCACCCTCCCGCTCCTCGTAACAGGATTTTTTCCATCCAATCAATTACAATGCATTCAAGAGCTAGTTTTAGACTCATCTACGCAGCACCAACCACCATGGTGCAACTCTCCTGGAGCAGCTCTTCCTGATGCACTTTCGGCTACCCTCGCGCAACCCCCTTACTTTGTTTTTCCATTCCTCATGTAGTGTAGTTTATAGTCTCGTGCTTCCTTGCAGCTTCCTGGAGTACTAAGACTGTCGTGCTATCATATAGTTATTGCGTATGGGAAGGATCCCCCAGATATAACTTCAGTCTACTCCCATTGACTCTTCTCGGAAATATTTCCCCATTCAGCTTCATGAGCTAAACTACTCCACAATTTGTAGTTTCCTTGACTACATAGGGACCAAACTAGTGCATTTGAAAATTTCCAAGGAACTTCATCAACTTGCTATCATAAAGTGAGACCAAATCATTCACCTTGAAGGTGCGCGACTTAATATGTCGGTTGTGTCATGCCTTTTTGCACTCCTTTTGCACCTGTTGGTGAAATCCTACTAAAACCCTATCCTATTCTAGATCCAACAACTGTGCAAGGCACTTCTCCATAGTCTCGCGGTCTGCCATATCAGTCAATGTTGCAATTTGTAAAATCGGCACAATATACTCCATGGGCATCATAGCCTCTATCCCATAGACCAACCTGAATGGGTTTTGTCCTATTAATTTCTTATACGTCATTCTATGGTGACTTCACACAAATATGGTGACTTTCCCTCGAGTCACTCAGTTGGTGCCTCGATCTTGTTGTGAAGTTCATAGAACTCGACCTGCAATTCTGCGATGTCAGTAGAACCCTGCATCGCGACATGTTGCACTTCCTCTACCAGATTTTCTATAGTTAGGCCTTCCATTGTCAGGCGCATGGTTATTTGTGTTTGCTAGAGTGGCTTCAACTTGTCCTAGGCTAAAAGAGTAAGCCGACATGCTTCCTTTGTCCATGGATGTATTATGGCCTTTAAAACATCCTCTTTTATTTGCATCTCTTCAACGTATGATTGTAGCTATTTTCCTTCCTGCAATCGAGTGAGGCGGTTGAATGGCACCAAAGTGCTCGCAATCGACTTGATTTCATCAAACTGTTGATGTGTCTCTGGATGTCCGTGCCAAGTTTCTGCAGGTTTGGGTCCTCCTGGAGAGTCATCCATAGCTCCATGGCCTATTCGAATATTAGTGTGAAGCATGTGACTTCTGCATCTAAAGTGCCCATGCTTTCCCTGATGGCTGCTTCGCACACCTCCTAGACCTCTGGTGGAGTGGTTAGATGCAATTTCAACTGCATCTCTAAGATATTCATTTGAAATTCAAAGGTTACTCATCCAATCTCATCCTTGGATTCTCTAACTATAGCAGCCAACTTCTAAATCTTCGTTGTTGCTTCTGCATCCTCTGGAATGTGAAGTTCTAGCAGTGTCTTGCATGTATGTGCAATTTCCGCCTCCAAGTTCTAGCTTCACGCGGCTAGTTCTTCCTTTTATTTTAGTGCTTAAGACTTTTCTGAAAAAACCTGCTCATTATTCATCTTGAGTTCGTTGATGACTAATAGTATGCACTGCTCCCTAATCCTAAGCTTGTCTAATACCACTTGATGAAGCGCATGAAGGGTCTGAAAGGGCAACGCGGCCAAGTTGACACCCACATATTTTATCTATCCGAGCTGGGTGTTTTCTTCATCTGCCTCTGCTCCTAATGATCTTTTTGGTAACATGATAAATCTGAGGTCCAGAGTCCGTCTATGTCTAGTATCGACATGTTGCCTTGCTGCAGGCTCTCTTGAATCCCACTCGCTTGTCCCATGCTTGCCTGAATTCGAGTTGTTTGAATCTGCAATTCACACAGATACTTCTAGACGCTCCCCAGTGTCTGCATCTATTGATGCTCGAATTGAGTCCATAGCTTTGTTGTGGTGTCACAGACCTTGTTTCCAATCTCATCCAAGACACCATTAGTGAGGACCATTGGATCCGCATGTGCATGCTTATTGGATTTATGCTTCTTCCGGGACCCGAAAGTGGTCTCCCAGGTCCATTTCTACAATATAAAGGGAGTGCTCTACTCCCCGTCATTGCCTCCTTCCTCCTCGGACCCTTCCTTGTCCGTAGTATGTTGAGAAGCAAACTCCTCAACTTCTTGTGTGGCCTCCTTTGCAGCGCGCTCTGCTTCAATGACTGCCTTAGCAACAACTTCCTTTTATTCTTGTTCTGTTTTTTCTTAGGTTGCTGCCTGCTCAACCTCTCTCTTTTTATGCGCTGCCTTCTCACAAGTGGCAACCTACGCAACTTATTCTTTTTTTCTATGTTTTTATGGCCTGCGCAGAGGAACTTTCCCTGGTCATGCTTGTTCCTGCATCGAGATCTAATGGCTTCCTCCACTCAGGAGACTATTTTCCTACGAGTTCCTGTACATCTACATCCATTACTAGGTTGTAGCTTGTACCATACTTTCTTAGGGTATCGCCTCGCACGGATGGATACGTTGTGAAAATTTGCTTTAAACTCCACATAGGCCTCTAATTTCCCAAACAATGTTGGTGACAACCTTGGCCTCTGGCTGATCACAGTGCGAATTTCCATCTCGACCAACACCTAGAATATTTTTGTCTCCATGACCCTCTTTGGGTCCTTCATTGCCCATAGCGAAGCGAACTTCATGGCCTTCGGTAAATCATCGTCTTGTGGGGGGAACTAGCTGTCCTCTGGGAGCCTCCACGCGATGAGGAGAATCAATAATAGCAACAAGGCATAATGGAATGCCTTGCTGTCATCCCATGCTTTGTGATAATTCAACAGGAACTCTTTGCATAAGTATTGCACCTAGTTGTACTGCACCCCCTCCCCACACTTAGTAGCCAAGGAAATTACTAGCACTGGAACCTCATCTGTGTGCCACTTTCTTGTAATCTTGCAAGCCAATATTTGGGTGGAAAATTGCACTGCCCTGTCAGTGATGGAGTGGATAGAATATCGACGTGACTTATTTACTAAGCCATACTCACACTTCATCTTGTTCGTGATTTTCTTCTCTTGACTCTTGCCTCCAAACTCCTTAGTGAGATCCATCCCTTGGTAGGGCAACCTTGTGATATGGCTGATCAACATGTCTGTTATGGGGATGGGCTCTCCCAGCCAGAGACACCCATCATGCACCAATGCAAGCAATTTGCATACACACACTGTGTTGATAGTGGTTCAGCTAAAGTGTGGTACCCATAACATATTCAGAAGCCTATCTTTCCAACCCTCGCAACCCACTTCATAGTCTCTAGTTGTGTGACTTCGGTCTCCTCCTAATATATCTTTGACATATATTTGTTTGTGGCCAAATGCAGGAATTTCTCGTGGTCAGTGAGATCCCAATCCTCCATTTTCAGTGTGGG
This sequence comes from Pinus taeda, assembly GCA_000404065.3. Taxonomy (NCBI): domain Eukaryota; kingdom Viridiplantae; phylum Streptophyta; class Pinopsida; order Pinales; family Pinaceae; genus Pinus; species Pinus taeda. Next base: position 17,970 of record APFE031666142.1, read on the forward strand.
GATAGATCCTGACTACGTGCCTTCAAATGACACTTTCTCCAGTAATAGCAGGGTAGAGACCATGAATTTTCCTGAATTAGGATCCTTGGGTACCTTTGCTTTTCCCTTTAGCAGAGGGATATACTCCGGGAGCCTAGTGATAGGCTCGCCCACCTCAGCATCTAACTCATCAACTCCATCATGAAGCTCCTCTTTTTCAAGATCTAGGGGTTCATATGGCTTTTTTTCCATATCCATTTTTCCTTTCTGTTGAACCTCTGTAGGGATCTTCCTCAGTGACTGCCTCACTAGTATAGCCTGTGGTTTTTTCTGCTTATCCTTAGCAGTGAATTGTTTAGGCCTAGGTGATCTCGGTGTCATAGGCAGCAATGACGTAGCTTCCATTGGCAAAACAATTTCAGGGGTTGTGGCGTTAGAGATAGCAGCTTCAAAGACAGTGGCTTTAGAGACAACAACTTTTGTGGGATCATTTGCAGTCATTTTCTCAAGGATGAGCTCATGATTCCACTCAGGAAAATTTGTGAACACCAGTTGTGATACAAGATTCTCCCAATCTTCTTGGTTCATAGGTTTCAGACAGTAGAGCTTACAAATAATTTTTAGAAGGAAAAGTGTTCTACTACAAGCCAACATGCTAGATTTATAGGTAATTTCAAATTCAAATTCAATTGTTCCCTCCAAAATCCTATCATAAATGCATATTTGGTGGCAGATTGCCAAATATTTGTGCCATAAATGTCACCCACCCACTCCTCCTAATGGGATTTTTTCCATCCAATCAGCTACAATGCATTCAAGAGCTAGTTTTAGACTCGTCTGCATGGCACCAACCTCCATGGCACAGCTCTCCTAGAGTAGCTCTTCTTGACGCACTTTTGTCTGCCCTCACGCAGCCCCCTTACTTTGTTTTCCCATTCCTCCTGTAGTGTAGTTTATAGTCCCGTACTTCCTTGCAGCTTCCTGGAGTACTAAGACTCTCCTGCCATCATGTAGTTATTGCGTAGGGGAAGAATCCCCTAGATATAACTTCAGTCTACTCCTATTGACTCTTCCCAGGAAAAATTTCCCCATTCAGCTTTGTGAGCTGAACTGCTCCACAATCTATAATTTCCTTGATTACATAGGGACCAAACCAGTGCATTTGAAAATTTCCAGGGAACTTCGTGAACTTGCTATCATAAAGTGAGACCAAATCATTCACCTTGAAGGTGCGCAACTTAATATGTCAATCGTGTCATGCCTTTTTGCACTCCTTTTGCACCTGTTGGTGAAATCCTACTAAAACCCTATCCTCTTCTAGCTCCAACAACTTTGCAAGGTGCTTCTCTATAGTCTCACAGTCCACCATATTAGTCAATGCTGCAATTTGCAAAATTGGCACAATATACTCCATGGGCATCATAGCCTCTATCCCGTAGACCAACCTGAATGGGGTTTGTCCTATTAATTTCTTATACTTCATCCTATGTGTCCATAGGACTACTCATATGTGCACATTCCAATCATTTCTCTGTGTGTTGCAAACCTTTGTCAATGCACTCTCCAAGATTTTATTGAATGCCTCAATTATGCCATTGGTCTAAGGATGATAGGGTGTACTCTTTTGATGATAAACCTGAAATTTTTCGAGCATCGTGGCTATAGTTTCATTCATAAAGTGCATACCCCTTTCACTCATCCGTATCTTAGGACACCCAAACCTTGTCAATAAATACTCAAATAGGAAACTCACAGCTATAGTTGTGGTACAATCCTTCACCAGTTGTGTTTCTACCCATCTTGTCATGTATTTAGTTGAAGTAATAATATACCACATGCCCGTCTTTTTTCCAAGGGGTTGTATCGGATCCACAAAGTCAATATCCCATTTGTCAAACAATTGTAATCAAATCTAAGGATTCAAGGGAAATTCATCCCTTTGCGATGGCTTTCCCATCCTTTGACATGCATCACATGCCTTGCAATATGCCTTAGGATCCTTATGTAGTGTTGGTCATCATAATCCTGTGCATAGTATTATCTACACGGTCTCTCTACCTGCATAGTGTGTGACTCACCACTCCTCCATGTGCTTCAGTGAGGATACTAGATCGTTCAAATTTCAGAACATAACGGCGTAGTATTTCATCAATACCCATCTTATATAAGTGTCCCACAATCATAGAAAAGTCAGTTGCGTAGACCACCAACTCCTTGTTCTGCTGAATAGAATATCCTTCTGGTGTTGTTCTAGTTGTTAGAAACTGAACTATATCAACAAAGTGATCATCTGTGACCCGTATAGCAAAGAGTTGCACATCTGACAACCCTTCTTCCAAACTAGTTGGTTCTTCGTTTTTCTCAATCCAGGATAAATGATCTGGTGCCACATTCAACTGTCCAGGCTTCACAATCACCTCAAATTCATACTTCTAAAACAATAATAACCACCTACAAATATCCCCCCCCCCCCAACATAGGCTTCTTGACCAGGTACTTGAGAGCGGAGTGATATGTATACATTTTGAAATGTGCACCCAAAAAATAATGTTGAAACTTATGTAGCTCGCAGACCATCACCAATCCTTCGCACTCTGTAATTGAATAATTCTTTTGAGCCTTTGATAGTTTCCTACTCATGAAGGCTATAGGGTGATCTATCTCACCTTCACCCTGTTGAGTCAATACCGTGCCTAAAGAAATACAAGAGGCGTCCACATGAACATGAAATTCTTTCTTCCAGTAGGGAAACACCAAAATAGGCATAGTCACCATCTTTTCCTTTAACACATCAAGACTGCGATGACACTCTTCATCCCAACAGAAGGTCACCTCCTTCTTAAGTAATTTCTCCATTGGCACAGTTATCTGTGCATAAGCTTTGATGAACTTTCTATAGTAACCAGCGTGCCCCAACATTGTGCGCAGCTGCTTCACATTCTTCGAAGCTTCTAAATTGACAATCACAACTATCTTCATAGGATCTACCATTAATCCCTGCTTGTAGACCACATGACCTAGCAGTATCCCATAAGGCACGCAAAATATACACTTCTTTAAATTTAGAGCAATTTGGTATCTCTGACAAGTATCCAACATGAGTTGCAGACTTGTAACATGGAATTTTACCAACCCAAACATAGTCCAGTCATCAAAATACACTTCTAAGAATTTATGGATGAATTGTTTGAACACTGCAATTACAACCCTTGAAAAGATCACGGGTGCATTCTTCAACCCGAATGGCATCACGGTGTACTGGAAACATCCCCACTCCGTCGTGAAGGTCTTCTTACTGCGATCCTTCAGCGCGATATTAATCTGATGGTACCCTTGAGAACTCATCAGTGAAAAAATAAGCTTCCTGTCCTCCAACATTATCCAAAACTTTGTCCATAAAAGGTGTTGGAAATGGGTCATGAATGCATTCATCATTGAGCTTTCTCAGGTCTACGCATATTCTAATTTCACCCTGCTGCTTCTTCTCTTGAACAAGCATAGGGCTCACCCAATCAGATCCTTCTACTAGTTCAATGATTCCAGCTTCTAGCATTTTGTCTAGCTCTTTGTTCACCTTCTCCTTATACCTCAGATTTAGCGATAGGGTCTTTGTTTTACAAGCTTCGCATTGGGATTTAAAGTGATCTTCATCAATCCTAGATCCCCTACTATCCCTTTTAGGTCCAAGAACTTGGTAGGAAACAAGTCTTGGTATTTGCGTAGCAACTCCACAACTTTATCAACACTATCTTCATCCCAATAATCCCCTCTCTGGGAAAACTTAGGTTGTGTGTTGGATCCAATGTTTACTTGACTGGTCTTCAAAGTTTTGGACATATCATCATTCTCTGTTTTAGGTCCTTCAACCTCTTATTGTCCTTTAGTCTTTCGGATATTGATTTTTTGTGGGTCATCTTCTTCTTCTTCTATAGTCATATTGTGGCATTCCAGCGCATGGTGCAGTTGTCTACTCCAGTCCGGTTGAACCCATTCTATCAACTCTTTAGGAGCTCTCAAGATAGTAGCCTTAATTTCTTGAAGCGCTTCATTAATGCACTCAAATCCATCCTCAAAGATGAAATTTAATAAGAATCTTTCCCTCAAGATATCCCATTAAGTTGTCCCATGGCGTAGCTCTATTTCTAAATACCAGTTCATTGGGATAGTATCGAGGGTATGACAGAAGATATGTACCCATTCTGGTTGTGGCTCTTCTCCCCAAGATTTAGTTCACTGTGAGAAGTGTTCATGTGGATCATCCTTTCCGTTATATTTCTCAGTCATCCGAGTATTAGCATATCCAAACCGCAACTTCATCATTCTCTTGTATTCCTTCTAGTCAACGAATCTTTACTTATGTGTACCCCACCAGTGGGCAGGCGTAGCGCGTAGTGTCGATTCAAGTGCCTGGAAACAATGTTCCTCGGGCACCTCCCTTTCAAATGCATCGAAAAAAATATTAACATCATTTAAGACATCATAATGCAAAAGTTTCCTTACCTCTGTAGATATGCACTGCAACGTAGCATAGAGACCTAATGCAGCCTATTCTACTAATGTTCGATCTCTTCATCTAAGTCTAAGGTACAAGACCTATCTCTATCCCACACAATCCACCCATCTACAGTGGGACTGATCCAATATTCATCACACACAATAATCTTGTAGATTTGATCCAAATCATCGTCCTCCTCATAGTCGCGCATTGGTTCAGTGTACCGCGTTCCTTCAGCAGGGTCCAATGGCACAATAACCCTGAGCACATTCTTCTCAAATGTCATCTTTCGCTTCTTCAGATTAATCATGACATCCATGTCAAAGGCCCAATCAATTCCTAGTAGCACATGGTAAGGATTGTTGTCATCCACTATTTCAATTACCTCAAAGTCAGCCAACACTCTTGCTCCTTCAATGTCCACTGTTACCCCATACAGGCGCCCCATAGGAGTGATCTTGTTTTGATTGGCCATGTGAAGCTGTATAGGAGACCATTGTAGTGCAAGTCTCCCCATAATTTTCCATGTCTGCTTCGGTAGTACATTTGCATCAGAACCCAAATCCAGATGACTTGGTCCATTTCATACTCCCCGATCTGTGTGATTAGCCTCATCTCGTGCCTAGTTTGCTTCTTGTGTTTACCTAGTTTTCTCACAACACACTGTTATGAAGGAATCTTAATTTTTCCTGTGTAATTGTTGATCATCTCCTGGCGCCCCTCTACCACCTTCTGATTCCTCAATAGATTCATACAATTTTTGAGAAAAGTGGCTAACAGCGAAGGATCCACATCTTGCACTTCACTATTTCCACTCGGTTTTTTCTAACTCCTCGACGTAGAAGCCTCACCAAAGTTCTTCTTAGCCTCCATGAAAGTTTCTTTAGCCCGATTGAGGTCAAACCCAACTTCCTTTTCAGCAGCTTTATGCACCCATCCCTCAGTTTCTGGCTGCTTTCCCTTATCTTCACTTGTGACCATATCACTGTGTGTTACAATATTGATGTTATGATCCTCTTCGCAAGGCTCCGCACTATTCATTTGGATATTCTGCGTAGGCTTCTGGGTTTGTGTCTTCTTTTATTGCATCTTTGCTATAAGTATCTGGCAATCTTCTATCACATGGTCGAACTGTGTGCAATATTGAAAAGATGGTTGTCTTGGGTTTGCACAGTCATGCGTAAAATGTCCAGCTTCACCACAATTATAACAAATAAATTGTCCATGACCTTGGCCAGCCCCTCCTCCTCTTCCTCTTCCATGGCCTTAGAATCCTCCATGCACTGCACTCGTGCCCTGATCTTGAGGCTGTTTTTTTGCCTGCATTCAATAGGTGGGGTTCCTATCCATCATTAATTCATAACTTCGACAATGGCGCTCATCATGACCTACAAATTTGCAGAAATTGCAAAGCAAATGTTGGGGGGTTTGTACAAATTTCTATAGTAGATGACAATTGTCTATTGCATGTTGTCGGGTAACCTGACAAATAGCGCACCACAGTGTTGCTCTTTTGATTGGCCCAACAATATTTTTTGGCTTCGGGGGAACAGGCTGCCCCAAATAACATAATTCTAATAAACTGGACAATGGTCCTTATCATGACCGTGGCCCTTGCATTTCAAGCACAAAACTTCTACATGAACTTCAAGCTGGGCTTCCTTTCCCTTCTTCAAGCTTTGCAATTCCAGGTGCAGACTTGCCAGCGGCAAGTGAATCTGTTGTACTCCAATGTTTGCATCTTGTACTAGTGAGGCATCCAACCTCATCGTGATCTCCACAACTTCTACTTGCATTTTTGTCTTTCGTTGTGATAATGGTAATCTTAGGTGAGGCAACAACGAAGCAATGTACCAATCTTTGTGTTGTTCACATTAGCCTGCTGGATTAGGCATTTTATCATTTGATAGAAATCCCACGAGGATTCATTTACCATTTGCTATATCTCCTTAAACTTTGTAACAGACTGCACCTGAGACTTAGGCTTCTTAAACTCATTGTTCAATGCTTGTTGAGTCTCTGCCAATGTCGTGCTAGGTTTGTCTTGACAATGCTTGATATACCAAGTCAATGCCCTATTCTGCAGCGCTGTGATCATTTGTGCTTTCTTTAGATTATCATTAGTGATTTGTTGCACTGTCCACACAACATTGGCAACAAACTAGAATTGCTCGGTGTCTTCGCTCCCTACCCCTTTAAAGATTGACATCTACATTGTGTTTGCCATGTTTAATGGTGGAGGTGGAGGTGTATGTGGTGGAGGTGGAGGTGGAATGGATGGATGAGATATCCGCAAGATACCCTAACTTACCAACTGCAGCGCACTTCGCGGTGTATTCAGAATAGTTCCTTCATCGTCGCTTGAAGAAGATCCCAATAGCGGACTATACTCAGAGCCCAATTCTTCATTCCTTCTGAAGGGTTTTCCGCTTCGCATAGTCCCAAACATCAAGGTAATGGCATAACCCGTTTTTCACACAATAGCATCATAATCCAAGTTTTCAGAGATTTTAAATACTTACCTCATGGTCCCTTGAAGAGCCTACGCTCTGCTTCACTATCGCTGATGGGTGTATCAATCATGAACTTAGTGACAAATCCTCTTATGATACGATCAATCTAGTGATCAACAACGTGTGCGATGTTATTTTTTGAAGCTTCCAAGCACCTCACCAGCTCTGGCATCCACACAATAGGACCATCAAGTCTCCACGTACCTTGACTATCCGCTAATCTAGACAACCACTCATGCAATTCGCAAGGGAAGAAACAAAAAAAAAAATTGGTTTCGTCTGAGTATAGGTATCTATTCAACCATTGTTCCTTGGATAATCGCGGATTTTTTATTCTCTTGAGTTGTGAAAGCAAGTTCCTTCCGATCGACCCAATTCTCAATTTCTTTCTTAGTAGGAAACCACTTATTCACATCATACATTCCTCAGATTGATCCCGATCCCGGCAACGAAACTATTTTTTGGCTTGATGGGGCCTGACCCAAGTTCAATTTTAACTGCACCAACCAACAAAACCCTAACCGCTGGCCCTTTTGGCAACAACCTATGTAGCGCAGGCTATAGTCTCACCGAAAGCAGTATTGGGGGATGCCAGAACCAGGTTTCTGTATCCATAGGCCTGTGTGATGGTATCCTAAGGTTCTTATAGCTTATATATATCTTCGCGTAGCCTTATTCCTTCCGAACAGACAACTACTGCAACTCTCTCTAATTGACTTTCAGATATTCGCGGAGGTGATTAATTATACTTATCATGCATAAAGATTACAAATCTACTAGTTTCGCGCAATAAATAAGCATTAATTCATATTAAATGGATTATAGAGCGAAGATACATAAACTTTGAAGAAGTAAATAGAAGGACATAAATGCTTCAAGTTCAGCCCAAAATAGTCTTTATTAAGTATAAACGTTCAGATACAGAGTTCTTATCCCTGCGCACCCAGCTGCAAGGGCCCGCGCACTCAACTGCGGACTTACCAAGGTCTCCGCGCACTCAGCTATGTACTTACCAAGGTCTCCGCACACTTAGCTGCAGGAGTCTTCCCCTTTCATCTAAGTACAAGAAACAAACTTTTCTTGCCTTAGCACCTTGTCCTTACAATGATTCTTTTTCTAACATTATTGATTCTGAGACTTGCTATGACTCAACTTTATATAGCCTTTTATTTACAATAACATGGTTCGCGGACCATGGGCGGGTCTCAAATTAACTCTATCACCTACCCAACTAAGGGACTGAAGCCCCTTTGACTCTACTTAGCTTCGCACTCTGCGTTCCACATTTCACGGAGACTTTACCTTCGCTACAAAAAGATATTACAAAAATGACTCAAAACTCAACAAAATTTACCCTAGGGACCCCATCCCAACACCATCATATGCCATTGGTTTAACCAAAGGTAATTCATGAAATCAATGAACTCATGCTTGTCCTCATGCCTATCACGCCCAAGCTGTTGCAAAAGTAATATTATTTGTTAAATACGGTCATCCATAAAATCAAAGGACAGAGGTATTTCAATTCTACGAGGAGACTGTGTTGATTGAGGGTTGATTTCTTCCCCCATATCACGATTTTCCATGGCATGGGCAGCCCCATAGCCCTGTGGCCCAATTCCCGGGCAGACACGCACATGTCATAGCATGGGCATAAAAATGCCAATATACACCAATGTGTGGTGATGCTATGCTGAGAATGCTTATCACTATGTAACCCACTAATTACTATATCACCCTCAACCCTAAAGCATCCAGGGTAAAATTTACATCGACAACCAGAGAGCCCATGCCTTAGTCCCAAAACACCAGAGAATAGAGGGGTCCTTTCCCTCTCACCTCTTGAATTCCCCACCTCCAAGCATCTAAGTCTACAGGCCAAGATGGCGTGCTTACATACCAATATAAAGAGAGACTATAAACCAATGTTAACCCAAGGCTTAAGAGAAATACCTATAGATAGGGGCTCAAAGAGATCCTTCATATAACTTCCCTCGCTACCTATGAATGCCACTGTCGCTTACCCAAAAATGAAGACACAACCAACTAATTGTGGAGATCGTCACAAGCCTAGGTCCCATGCAATATTACAATGGAACACCACTCTAAAATTTATCGCTTCGCTAGAGCCAACTTGAACTCTTTCCAAGCTTGTTGCAATGTAAACAACAAGGGTTGACATAGCTAGAATGCCACCCTACAAGAACCAACACTCAAATACTTCCACAGCCTCAAATCCCATAACCTCGTGCAACCAATGACAGACCACCCTACAAGAACCAACACTCAAATACTTCCACAGCCTCAAATCCCATAACCTCGTGCAACCAATGACAGACCATGGCAATTGTTCCAACAATTATATCCCTCGCTTTCTCCAAATCCTTCATAACCTATACCGTGTGGCCGAGGTTGGACCCACGAGCCTTTATTATCATTTATTGTCACCCAACGTAAATGAACATTGGAATAGTTAAACATACTTAATCTATTAAAATTAATTAATAAATTTAATATGTGATCATTCCATCAGAAAATATTAATACATTATTGACCATGTAAATAATAATGTAATATTTTATAAAATAATATCTTAAAAGTAAATATTTTATAACATATAGCTGATTATT
>APFE031666142.1:28149-73985 GCA_000404065.3 Pinus taeda
TATATTTGTATATTTTGTTTTAAATATATATTTGTTTTATGGTTTTGATAAATGAAGATAAGAATTAATTTTCATGAATTTTGAAGTGAAACTAGGCATTATTCTATTCCTTAAAAAGTTTGGGACAAAAGAATTCCCCCCTTTGTGATATTAAGAGAGTTGATGATGAAAATCACTTTCTTTTTGATGGTTGAGCTCTTACTCACATACATTCTCCTTTTCAAAACATTTATGACACTATCAACCTTGTTGACTTGTTAAGTCAACAAAACTACAAGGATCTTAGAACACTTCTCTCCCTTTTTTTTTATCATAGAAATAAAATATTAAAGTGTCTCAGTTAAATCAAGTAACAACAACCACCACCACCATCATCAATATTTTATTTTTTATTATACTTGGTCAAGTGTTTATTATATATAAGTTTATAATATAACGATCACATATTTCTTAATTTAATAATATACATTTTTAAAATATTGATACTTAATAATTATCTATCTATTATAAAATATTATTTTATAAAATATTATATTTTTTTCTTTGTAAGCTTGGTAGGACTCTCCGATTTTCGTGTTTAAATGTGAATTATTCACCCTGCTACGGGGGAGGGTAGCATAAGATTTGAACCCAAGATTCCCAATTTAGTGAGATTTCATTTCCACGATCATTGCCACTTGAGCTACCTCAGATAGGCTAAATATTATATTATCATTTACTTGGTCAATAATGTATTAAATATTTTTTAACCAAACATATATTAAATTTATTAATTTATTTTAATAAAGTAAGTATCTTTAATTCTCTCCAACTTTTAGATTTTGTTCTTTTGAACATTATACATCTCTTTTATTTTAACCCTAGGGTAGATCAGATTCTTCATCTTCATTTTCATGATGAATCACATTAGTTGGTTCAAAATATTGACCAAAAATTGATAATATGATTAATCCAAAAAACAATCTCAAAAAATTTAAAATTGTTGAAAAACATCTTAATATGTAATTTTGTCTTTTTTAATAAAATTACTAATATAAAAAATGTAAAAAATTAAATGTTGGTGTAACCATCAAAGGTGAACTAAATTTTAAAAAAATTATATCGAAAGAAAATAAAAAATACATTGACTTACCAAAGTATTGAAAACAAAGCAATTGATATCCCTTCCCTACATTGAAGGTGTTATAGCAAAATAGAAATAATTTTTAAAGGAAAACATTTTAAGTTTTTCTTTGCCTTGCTAAACTATGGGAATAATTTTAGACTCGAAAAAGATTGTATAGATCCAAATGCAAAACTATGGGAATAATTTTAGACTTAAAAAAAGTTGTATGGATACAAATAAACACAAAGGAGTACACTCCATTCCAAGCTCTTGCAAAAGCACACATATCGAAGAGACCAATGGCAAGATACAAGAAAGAATAGAAAAACATTGTGCATATGTTAAAAGAACATTGTGCATGTATTAGGCATAATTGTTATGTTAATATATTAGGCATATATTAACATAACACTCAATCAACATCAATCATAAATGATTAAAGATATTACAAAGGTTGATCAATATACAAACTGGTGAATTAAAGTGGCAATGGATATTGAGAAATGCAATAACGTAGAAGCCCATCATTCATGCACTATAAATCATAGGTCTTGTATGAAACATTGGCTCTTTTGTCATTGATATCCCTCTTTAAGGGGTTGACATCGTCTTAGTAAGCAAATGATTTAGAGAGATATTTGTATAAACAATATACATGTTCATTGGTATATTAAGTATTTATGTCTTGATTACGGACTAAGGCTTGAGCAACCTATAATGCCAACACAACAAATACAATAATGCCATCCATAAATGGATAACACCAAAATCTAACTACATGTGTTGTTACTAAGATTTTATGCTTAAACTTGTACTGGTTTGTAAATGAGTGTAATGTTGGCATAATGTGAGTAATTACTTTGGTTTATATGGACTATAAAGATCCCGTGAAAACTTAGGGTATCACATCAATAATTTACTTTAATTATTAATATCTTTTTTCCAATGAGCATTCTTCCCTTTTTACATTTCACATTAATCCATCAAAATTTCATACTTCACTATCTATGTCTATCTCATACTTAGCTAAATTTTCAATATGTGTCAAAACCCCTCTTTCTGAAACAACCTTGTGCACTCCACATAAGAACCTTGTGCACTCCTCATAGGTTATGCTCTACACCCCATACCCTTCTACACTACAATTCTTGTGTGGACGACACTCTATTTCTCCACACAACCCACTCTCCTGCACACGTAAATCCCCACATTCCATACTTCCACATATGAAGAAACTTGCATACCAATGTTATTTACCCTCATAAGAGTAATCTCTCTATAATTTATACTTAGAATAATTCATGGAACCATGCAAGACATGTTAAAGGAATCTTGATATTCAAGGAAAAAGGTGGTGATTTGGTGTAACACAAATCAATTACTTTGTATTTCCATAATGAACACACCGTTTTCAATTAATTACTAATTATGGTTTTCACATGACCCACAAAATATGGTACGTTATGAAGATATATTTACTTAATTTCATCCATGAATTGAGATTTTAAATAGCTAAGAGCTCCACAATGTAGGATTAAAAGTGCCACATGTATCAAAGCATACTGGAAAGATAAGAAGTATAGCTATTAAAAGAAAGAAAGAGATATTTTGTGGAGATACTATAAATTCCCTCATCCTTAAGATAAGAACTTCATTGGTTAACTATATGTAATGTTGTTTTCAAATTTACCCCCAAACAAAAGCTCAAGAATATAAAATGGACTATTTATTTTTTAAATGTTGGATGTGTCCTAGAGGTATTTGATTTTAAATAATAGGTTTCATGGTGTGATTAGTGTTTTGATGCAAAGAGAAGAACAATTCAAGTAGTTATTGAAGGTGTTGGAAACCACCAACATGAAAGGGGTCTCCCTGATATGAAGTCCCAATTAGACCTCATACCATTTGGTGTAGGAGCCCCATCTCGGAAATAGGCCTAGCTTCCATAGTCTTAATGATTTCCCTTCGCTGCAATAAACAACACAAGAGAGAATGCATAGAATTTCGAGATGAACAATCAAGTTAGCCTTGTGATGTATTGAATTGAAAACTTGTATAAAGCTTCTTTCACAAAAGGGAAGACAAAGTGAGTGTTTAAAAGAAAAGTAATAGTACTGTCCTAATAAGGACACATGCATACATATAAGAGAATCATTATTTATCTTGTGAAATGGTTCACAAAGAAATAACGATCATGAAAGCAAGAGATACACAATTCAAAGATGCATACTAAATCAAATGAAAAGTTCATTTTCATTAGTACGTAAAAGCATAAAGATACACCACAAATAATGAAATAATAGTCTTAAAATCATTCAGAACACATGCATGAAAGTGTGTCGGCTCGAAGAGCTTCAAATAATTAAGTGAAAGTCCCAAGGTACACCATTACAATGATTCAACACTAGCTCCAATAGTGGAACTTAAGCCACCACTTACTCCTCAAAAGACTCTCCCATGCCTAGCTTGAGAATCCAAGGTGAAAAGTCTTATGTTTGAGCTATAAGGGTGTATTTATAACAAATGAGGGTGACTCTTGACCTTCCCTCATGACTCTTGATCTCCCATGTGAATTTTCAAATTCCTATGCGACCTTTCGGATTGTACATGACTTTATAACTTTTTAGTGACTTTTCACATTCCATGTGGGACCCTTGGGCTTCCACATATTTTACATTTTCTCATTTTTTCAAAAATCCAAAATTATATTCCACAAATTGTGGCAAAATACAATAACACCATATGAATTTAGTGGTGACACTTCGAGAGACCATGCCTTGGAAAAAATGACAGAAGATTTCATTGTAGTGTATCAATGCCAAGTTCTTCTCCTTGTTTTTGTCTTCACATATTCATTATAAATCTACTTGTAATTCATATTAATTCTCCAAAGGGATGGTTAGGATATAGAGTCTTCCAAGTCATCTTGATATTCATCCATATATAATAGTTCAATGTCCGTTTGTATCTTTATTCTCTTTGTGTCTTGCCTCCACAAGTGCCTTCTTACAACATCTCTTTGATGTCCTCCTTGAACATCATATTTCCATGTTAAGATCATAACACCTACAAGAAAATTTCACTCATGACAAGACAATATCAATCCCAAAATGAACTAGTCTACCTTGTTTCTCATGCAACACATTGAATGTGAACGGACAATGTGCAAGTTTGAGGAGAGAGGCCTTCTAGAGCACAATATGCAGTAGTAAGAAGCAGGAAGTCAGGGAATATGCACTGTGACTGTGTAGTGCACAATGACTAAGAGGGAGGAAAGTTAGGGATTACATAGTGGGCACGTCCAGGAGGCAAGGAAGCATGACTGGGAACCATAACTATGCATTGTGCATTTGTATAAGGATAGGCTAAAGGGACTACACAATTGAGTACTGTAAGGGTCCAAAAGAGGCTCCATTGTCAACTAGAGCTTTTAACCGTGAACAGGAATTGCCTGTATAGGAATTCTAAAAATAGAAAATAAATAATGGTGAGAGCATAAAACATAAAACAGATATACACAGAGATTTCCCCTGGATCCCAAAAACAAGACTACCAAATTGATTAAACCCTAATCCATTAACACTAGATTAGAACATAACCATAGTTCCCATGATCGGATCTACAAAATACCATGGACAGACAACCATCATGGCCAAAACCATGTGAAAATTCCATACACAAAACCATAGGTAAGTCTACCTACCTAATATAGGGTCCAAAAAAAATTCCTAGGGCGCTACCTTGGACCTTTGTAGTTGAAAGTGCCACTACAGACTGCTACTTACTCATCCAACTAATTGCAGCTCCAAATAGGCTAAACACATACCCACTTGTAGATCTTCTCTGATCCAAATCTCTAGCACAGTCTACATAAAAAAAGCCACGGATGTCCAAATGTCCAATCCTTGTCTTCCTTAATAGCACAAACCATAATCACTAGTGCCACATAAATCCATAAAAAACTGCTTCATTGTTGTCCAATGCTCCTTTCCTGGTTTTGACATAAACCTGCTCAATACTCCCACTGCAAGTGCAATGTTTGGTCTAGTACAGACCATTGCATATATCAGGCTATTGACTGTAATTTCATATGGAACATGGGACATGTCCTCTTCCTCTTCTTGTGTCTTGGGACACTATTCTGTAGATAACTTTACACCTATAGGAATAGGAACTTTCACCGATTTACTATCTTGCATATTAAACTGCTACAATATTGTCTTAACATACTTCCTCTGGTTTAACCAAAGCTTCCTCTTTGCCTGATCTCATTTAATTTCCATGACCAAAATATAGTTTGCAACACCAAGATCTTTCATGTCGAATTTCGAGGACAATTGGGTCTTCAAATCCTGGAAAATTTCTTTGTCATTTCTAACCAACAACATATCATCCACATACAAGACCAAATAAATAACACAATCACCAATTAATTAAAATACTCACAATGATCTTCTTTTCTTATGGTGAAGCCAAGTCCTCATATATATGTATCAGGTTTCTAACACCACATCCTTCGTGACTGTTTTAACCCATACACAGACTTTTCTAACCTGCATACTAGTTCTTTCTTACCCTTCACTGCAAAGCCTTCAAGTTGCTTCATGTAGATCTCATCTTCCATATCCCTGTGAAGAAATGTTTTCACATCCATCTATTCTACCTCAAAATAAAAAGCAACAACAACAAAAAAAAGTAATATAACAGAAGCTACCTTGGCAACAGGAGAAAAAATATCACCAAAATCAATTCCCAACACCTAGGAATAACCTTTTGTTACCAACTGAGCTTTTTATTTCTCCGCCTTGCCTTTTGCATTCATCTTCTTCTTAAACACCCATTTACTACCAATGGGTTTCCTTCTAGTGGACAACTCCACCAAATCCCAAGCCTCATTTTTGTGCAAAGATGTCATTTCATCAACCATGGCCTCTTTCTAGATTTTTCCATCCTATGAATCTATTGCTTACATCATAGTTCTGGGATCATCATCAATAATAGATAAAATAAAAATTTGAACTGAAAGCGGATGGACTATACCTTTTCAACTGCCTTCTTTCTCGATCTGATCTTCTCACGGCTGGAGTTTGTGGCTCTTCATCTTCTGATTCCTCTTCTGTTGTAGAGTCTGATTCTTCCTCCTTTAGCTCAAACTCTATCTTCTCAGGTTCCTTTGGTCAGACTTCACGTTTAATAACATCTTTCACCTCCCTAAACACCACATCTCAACTATACACAACCTTCCTTGTTTCTGGGTTCCAAAGCTTATAACCTTTTAAACCATCCTTATACCCAATAAAGATGCACCTTTCAGATTTACAATCCAACTTTGTTCTTTTCTCCTTTGGAACATGTACATATGCATTACATCCAAATACCCTCAGATATGAAAGAGAAGGTTTCTTACCAGTTCATACCTCTTGTGGATTCTTATCCTCCAACGTTGATGAAGGTGATATGTTGACCAGGTAATATGCAGTCTCCACTGCCTCTATCCAGAATTCCTATCCTAACCTAGCACCACGGAGCTTGCTTCTTGCCTTTTTCATCAATGTCCTATTCATTCTTTCTGCAACTCCATTTTGCTGAGGTGTGTATGGAGTAGTATTTTCTCATGCTATACCACACTTCTTAAAGAAATCTTCACATTCCTTCTTGCAAAATTCTCCACCATTATATGTCCTTAACACCTTTATCTTCTTCTCTGTCTAGTTTTCCACCAGAGCCTTAAATCTTTTAAACCTAGGAAAGACTTCATATTTATTTATGAGGAAATATATCCATGTATTCCTTGAGAAGTCATCTATAAATGATACATACTACATGGAATTACCTAGTGATAGAACCGACACAGGTCCAAACACATCACTATGCACAAACTCTAATATCTATTTCACCCTCTTAGCACCAGAGGGGAAACTCACCCGATTATGCTTCCCATATACACAATTTTCACAGAAATCAAAATCCAGAGACAAATTAGACATTCCTTCTACCATACCATTACCATTAAGTATTCGAAGGCCCTTCTCTCCAATATGTCCAAGCCTTTGATGTCATAGCATGGTCTTTTCTCCAGAGGCCACTAGATTTTCTGCTCCACTTCTATGAACCACAGAAGCGTTGCACCCATTAATAATAGTGCTACCCTGAAGCTTTTACAGAGTTCCAACCCAAACTCCCTGCATCAATACCAGTGCTCCCTGAACCATCTTGCAAGTATCTTTCTTGAACACTGTCTTTACACCTGCATCATCTAGCTTGCTTACAAAAATCATATTTCTAGCCAATGCAGGAATATACAGCACACCTGAAAGTGTTATAATCCGTCCACCTTGCAACTTCAACTTTACCTTTCCACGACTGATGATTCTAGTCTTCCTGTCATCCCCTAAGAAGACATCACCACCATCATATTTATCATACTCACAGAACCACTCTCTATGGGGATTGAAGTGAAAGGATGCACCTGAGTCAATCAACCATGCCTCATGATCTACATGTGTACTTGAATAAGAAGCCAAGTACACATCCCCACCTTTATCTGAGGTGGTTTTTGCCTTTGCAAAAGGAACATCATCTGATCTCTTTCCTTTCTTAGAAGCTTTAGATTTACAGCCCCTTTTGAAGTGCCCTTCATTTCCACATTTCTAGCACACCTTTACAAGATTTCCTGGAGATTTAGATCTCCCTCTAGATTTAGATCTCCCACTCAAGGACTTATTTTTGTTTATATTATGGGACCATCCTCATATAGACAAGGCATCACCATTTGAGCCCTCCATATTTTTCCGTCTCATCTCCTCTAACAATAAGAATGAGTTATTTCATCAAACTGCAAGGAAGTTTCATTGCTATCTATTGAAACAACTAGACTATCCCACAAATATGGTAGAGAACAAAACAAACTGATGCACTTATCTTCATCTGAACTTTTAATATCTATAGATAATAACTGGCTTACCACAGTATTAAAGGCATCCAAATGCTTTGTCACCGAGTCCCCCTCTTTCATCCTTAGGTTATACAACCTTTTCCGTAGGAACATTTTATTCGCTAGAGACTTAGATTAGTACAAAGTACCTAAATTGTCCCACAAATCCTTCGCCGAAGCTTCCCTTGATACATTTAGCAATACTGAATCTGAGACACACAATCATATTGTGCTCTTTGCCTTCTAATCCAACTTTCTCTAGTCTTCGGCTGACATTGTTATTGGTTTAGTACCTGGATCTACCGCGATCCACTGATCTTTATCCACCAACAGATCCTCCATCTTGAGTTTCCACAACTCAAAACTCTGACCATTAAATTTCTCAATCTCTATCTTTGCACTGCTCGCCATCTTATTTCACCACAAGAATTGATCCCGCAGATCTCCCACTGAATAGGGTCTACCACAGGTCTGAGCAAAACCCCTCAGCAGCAAAGTCGTCCCCTTGTATCTGAAGCAACTCTAATACCAAATGTAGGTTTTAACCCCGTACAGAAATTTCATGCATAAAAATTCTAAAAATAAAAAATAAACAATGGCAAGAGCATAAAACATAAAACAGATATACGCAAAGATTTCCCCTAGATCCCAAAACCGAGACTACCAGATTGATTTTTCATTATTCCTTTCAATGTTACAATATATATATATATATATATATATATATATATATATATAAGATATATAATATATATATATATATATAATATAGAGAATATATAATATATACATGTCGAAACATCCATAAACCCCAATCCATTAACCCTTGAATAGAACATAATTGTAGTTCCCTTGATCGGATCTACAAAATACCATGGATAGAAAACCATCATGCCCAAAACCATGTGAGAAATCCATGCACAAAACCATAGGTAGGTCTTCCCACCTAATAGAGGGTCCAAAAATAAATTCCCAAAGTGATGCCTCAAACCCCGTGTAGGGGGGCTACTGCCCCTTGCAAATCCCTCAAACAGGGGGGGCTTTTGGCCCCCCTACTGCACCCGACACAACATTCATGGGCGGTTACCAGCCCCCTGTGAATTCCCCGCATGTGGGGTAGTCGTCGAAAGAATATAACAGACACCCAATATCCACTATGATTGTGCAGTGTAGAGGAAAACAACAGGGCTGATGAAGACTATGCATTGGAAAAGTGCACCTGGAATAATTAAGTGACTTAGCACTAGGATTGTGCAATGTGTAGTTGAGGGATATTGTTCTCTAGGACTACGCAATGCACAATTCCAAGAGGTATTAGGTGCTTCCCTATGGCTTAAGACTATGCAATGCATAGTTCTGGGAGGAAGAAAGGTTAGTCCATGATCGAGCAAGTTATGAGGACAATGAAAGCTTCGAAAATGGTTAAGTGTGGGATCAATGTAACAAGAAAGCTAAGTATGAGAGCATAACAATGATTAAACATGATCACACACTCATAAATGATAAACCACTTGAAAATAAGATACTCAATACGCAAAATCAACATGCATTCGCCGAAATGACAACATGATGATACTCACCTAGAAGTGTGACACTTATGATATACCTTTCAACATAAGTGTCGATTGCAAAGAGAAAGTGCACAATGCCTTATGAACGAGTCCAATTCATGTTCTCATGATAGATAGGATCCATTAATGCAAGAGAATGCATTGCAACTTCCTCTTAAGGATACACCAAAATTGTCTTTCCCAAAGAACAACACTTTGATTTAACAAAAGAAGACTTTTGGGATTGCTCTAAAAAGAGACCTGAAAACTTAACGAATAAGTCTAGAATCATTTTAATGACTAGAAATGATAGTTCACATGATCAAAGGAAGGCTCCAAAATTTGAATGTAGGCCAAAATTTCGAGGGTGTTGCAACATCGCTAACACCTGGATATTCACTGGAAGAACTTGCTTTGTTCAAGTCTAGTTTTATGCAAAAAGTCTAGTCTTTTAGGAAGTATTGATCCACTGTGTAGATCACCTCAACTTCCCTATTTATCTTGGTTATTGGTGCAGTCTCTCATATTCCCTCTCTCATCTCAAACCCAATTACAAATCTTACCATATCTCAATTGTTTTGATACGAGATAAGGATAGTGTATATTCATGAGTTTAAAATGATTAGAGTTTTAGTTCCATATTTGGTGTTTCTTTGCTGTCAGCAGGCCTATTCATTACCCGAATGGAGTCACTCTCAAGAAACACAAGAATTTCTTTATTGCCAGCAAACCTGTTCAATACCTCGGTGAAGTTTCTTGCTTCACTTATTTGTGCAGGAAGCATTTCTCTTATTTCACCCCTTATTTTATTTTCAATATGCTCATTGGCATTTTATCAACATTTATATCGCCACGGTGGAAGAGGGATCCCAACTTATTGAGAGAAAGAGAGGTTATTCCTATTGCAAAGACTCTTGTATATCTCTGAAATTGATTTGCTCGCTTTTAATTTTCTCCTTTTCCTTCTCTACTTGATTGGATGGTAGGAAAAATGCTATTCAAGTATAATACCAAGTCAAGGAATTAAGATCCTACAATAGATACAAGCATCATGGTTTTTCTTAAAGCTTTATGTTCAAATGAATCCTATTTTCCATTCAGACATCATTGAACTGGCAAATATCAAACCTAATCGATGAAGAAGGGCTGAAAGTTAACCAAGTGTTGATGAATGTCAAAAATCCCTTTAAAATGTTTTCCACATTCATCAGAACCAAACAAATCACTTTCACACATGGTCATATTTACATATACTAACAAAACAAAATGAAGAGGAAAAGACATTACATGACATAAAAAAAGAAGGAAAGAAATATGTATATAGGTATAAACATAAGCCAATGTTTCTTCTGAAAATAAAGTTTTAGATTTAGGCCATTAACAGGAAGAGGTTCAATCATCCCATCTAAGGATTTAAAACAATAAATATGGTGGCTAAGCTCATCATGAATAACAAAGAGTTTGATCCACAAGGATTGAACTTTGGTGTTTTTACTTTTTTCTTCATGGGCCTTATCCCATTTAAATGCTACGTCTCCCATGCCAAACTCCTTATTCCCTACAGATTTCTTGTCAAAAAAGTGCTTGATATGAATATGGTGTACAACAAAATTTTCTTTTTTTTACGCATTTCTTCCCATAACTTCATAAGGGTATATATCCCGCTCTAAACAAAACAGCAAGGTTTATGTCAGGATTCTTGCGAAAGTTGTAAGACCGGGAGGTATAGGTTTTGGAGGAAAGATTAATTTTTTTCCATACATGAGGAATTAAGGGGAGGCATTTAGAGAGAGCTTAGGTGTGACACAGTCAACCCATAGATAATTCTTCTATGCATTATGCTAGTTCATTTGCTTAAAGTAAATTTTTTTCTTTATAATATGAATTAAATTCTTATTAATAGACTCAGCTAAACAGTTTCCCTTAGGGTAATAATTAGATGAGAGATTTAAAACAATAGCATTTTCTAATGAAAAATCATAAATATTTAGTGATGAAAAGTATGTTGCATTATTAAAAAAAATAACATAGGAACGACAAACCTATTGATAATATTTTACTTGAGAAAGTGAATGACTTCTTGCATATTCACTTGCTTTAATGAAACTGTTTTAACCCACCGAGTAAAGTAATTTGTGGTAGTTAAGATATATCGGTGATGCTTTGATGAATGAGGAAAATTTTCACCAATAAAATCCAATCCCTATTGTTGAAAAGGCTCTTCAACAAAAATGGGTAGCAATTGGGCGGATGACTTCTCATCATGACCAACACATCTATGACAAACATGACAGTTACAGGCATATGCATGTGCATCCTTAAATGGTGTGGGACAATAGTAACTAGCTCACATTACTTTATAAGTAGTAGTGTATCTTCCATAGTTTCTACCAACTAGCCCATCATGAATTTCTTTCAAAAACCTTTTTGAATCCTCTTCTTCTAAGCATATGAGAAGGACACCATTATGGTGCTTCCAAAAAAACACATTGTGTACAAGCTTATAAGATAAAGCTTTTAGATGAATCACCCTTTTTTGTTTCAATAATAAGTGTGAGGGAAAGGCGCCTTTCTCTAGATATTGACGTATGTCAGCGTACCAAGACGTGGCTATGTTTGTAGGGGTAGCTTGCTCAATATTATACATTTTAATTTCTTGTTCCCATCTAGAAGAATCCTCTTTTGGCAAATTGATTGCTTCTTCTGCAAGCTGACAGAGACTGTGGCCTTTTATTGTATGAATTGGCTTTAATTTTATATCATACTCTTTAAGGCTTGTCATCCAGTTTTCCCTCCTCTCACAGAACTCTTGTTGCACAAAGAGTGATCTAATCGTGAGGTGGGGCATAAAGACAATGACATGGCTTTTCAAGAGGTAATGCCTAAAGTGCTTAATCCTTGTAAACTACATAATATTTCTTATTGATGGTGAGACAATTCAATTATGATCCTTGTAGGCCAGCAATCAAAAATGATATTAGTCGCTCATTTCCTTGATTTCCCTTCTCAGTAAGAACAACATCAATAGATGTATCAGAAGCAAAGGTATACAACAATAAATCTTTATTAAAATCTAGACTATATAATGTTGGGGTATTGATAATCACTTGTTTAATCTATGGAAAAGCATATTTTTGCCTCTAATCCCATTTTAAAACTACGTCCTTATTGACCATCTATTGTAAAGTTTTAACAATCTATACACAATGCGAGATAAAATTCTAGAGAAAGTTAATTTTCCCCAAGAAGGATTGCATGGCTTTCTTATCATAAGAAAGTGAAATTGAGCAATAGTCTTGACCCTCTCTGGGTCCACTTTAATTCCAATCTTAGTTATAATGTGCCCCAAGAGCTTCCCCTTGAACACTCTAAAGATGCTCTTCTTTGGATTTAAATTTATATCATATTTTCGACACTACTCAAAAAATTTCCTTAGATGATGAAAATGGTCAAATCTTTTCTTTGAAAAAATTGTAACATCATCCACGTATACAACCATAATTTTTCTAATAAATCCATGAAACACAAGGTCCATAGCTCATTGAAAGTTAGAACTAGAATTTATGAGTGTTAACAACATCCATTGAAATCAAAAAGTACCCCATTTAGTCATGTATGTAGTTTGTAACCTATCAGGTTCTGCTACTAGAAGTTAGATGTATCTAGAAAATCCGTCCAATAGCAAGAACATCTCTGACCTGTATATCATCTAGAGTATCTGCTCCATAGATGGCATGGGATAATTATCCTTATCTAAAGCATGGTTAAAGTTAAAAAAATAAACATATAAGCATATCTTTCTAGACTTCTTTCTTAGAGGAAACAAATTAGAAACCCAAGTAGAATGAAAAACTTTAAATATGATCCGAGTGTCCAACAATTTCTTTAGTTCTTTCTGAATTATGGGTTCAAGCATAGGATGAACTTTTCTTAAATTTTGTTGAAATGGATTTACTCCCTCCTTAATAGGTATTACATGCTAGATAATTTATGTGTCATAGGTTTTCAAATCATCATATGTCCACGCAAATACATCTCGATATTGTTTGAAAAGGTGGAAAAAGGCTTGTTTCTATAGAAATTTCACCGTAGATCACCTGATAATGCAATATACTAAAGCAAGATACTAGATCTACTTCTACAATCAAACTTTGCGGAAGCTTAATCAATTTGAGCTAGATCAATTCAGAACACATATAACAGAGAAGAAGAAATCATACACATGAAATATGGAAGAATACTCTGGGGAAAGCCTCAACTAAAAACCCCGATCTCTGTATTATCATACAAGTGGAAATATGTTCATATTACAAAAAGAATCAGCTCACAAGCTATCCTTCTCTCTCTTCAATCCAACTGCTGCTCATAGATAGTCAAAGGCTTCTCACAAACCTTCTCATTTTCCCTCCAAGCTTCCTATTTCCTTGCATAGTTTTTCTTGGGGTCTAGTGCCGCCACCTGTGTGAATTGGCCTCTTCACAAACTCACTAACCTCTGATCTAACTGCGCAATCCTGAAGGAGATGAGATCCTTCTGCATGGATGAGTTTCACATATAGGAAAAATCCTCCAACTGATAGTACATTGTCCCTTCCTCTGATCTCAACTGGGTCTCTAACTGAACTGACATGCATGAGTTATTTATGAGAGAATATTCAGTTTTCTGAAGTGCAATAGTTACATGCATGCATACATTAACTAACTGAATTCACAATTAATTCCACAAACTGTTGGAACTAATCTAAGTGGACTTAACTCAGATAACTGAGATAACTAATTACAACTCAATATTACAACTCATCCTGATCTCCTTTAATCAAGGGAAAACTTCCTCAATCAATGGAGAAACTATTGCATGTCTTCACATAAACTTCATGTTTGATTTCCTACAACTAATACACTCAAGATGAATTAATTAATTATTTTACAAACATCTGCTAAGATCAAATTCGAATTTTACTTCTCAATTTTAGTTTAGGGACTAACTAAAATTGGAATCCATCTCGAAATGCTATTTATAGCAATGTTATTTTTAGCACTTCCATTTTTCATTCCTTGTTGCTATGTCCAACACTGGTACCTGAACTGCTATTTTTAGTAGTGCTATTTTTAGCACTTCTTGTTTCCATTTTCAACACTCCCTCTCAACAATAAAGGCATTCAACTCGAACCCGATCCTGAACCTTTGGAATGTTCTACATGCAGCACTTCTCCCAAGCGTTATTGCTCCAGCAACTCTAGAAACAAAAAAATCTTCCAACTAACCTCCTTGTTGAGCCAGAAATACCCTTTGATGCTAAAGCTCCCTCTGCCGCTGACAAGTGATCCCTCTGTGACCTCTGAGCTACTACAACACTCCATGCATCTCGCACCATTGCACACCTCTCTATGCCATCTTGCACTGGTGCAACACTCCTATGCCTCTTGCATTGTTGCATCCTGCTAGCTCTGCACTGTCTTGGGAATCCTGCACTTTATCTCCCTCTACCACTCCATTTGCATATGTCTCTACCCACTTAGCCAGTCCTACTACTCCTCATCAGGGCTCCCATAACAAGGCCTAATCAAAGAGGTTGGGTACCTCAATGATATTTCCCCTATTCCATCCTTCTTGGGACTGTCACTCCACATCACCCCACCTCCTACCTGGAGGTATGGATGCATGTGATCCCTCTGCCCACTTGACTAAAAATTTCCCCCTACTAGAGGTCTCTGCATGAGTAGATGTCTCTACTCAATCTCCTCTCATCTTCTCTAGTTGTGGCTGCTCCACAACCTCCTGAAGATGCTTCACCGATTGTGGCTCCTCCATAATTGTTTGAGACTTCTTCTAGTGCTGCATGTTGAGAGGTAATGTACTCTCCCTCTCAACCACTAAGTCTCCAATAGTTTCCTTGCTCCTGAGGCTTTGCATGCATCTTGAACCTCAAGATCATATAAGTTCTTGACTCGTGAACCGATTTGCTTCACTTGTCTCACAGTGACGTGTCTAGGGAAAACCTTTCCCTTACTGAAGACTACATCATAGCCTTTGTCTTCCAGCATAGCGACGGACACAAGATTCTTCTTCAGACTTGGTACATACTTTACATCAGTCAGGGTAATGCAAGCTCCATGCTCCCTCTAAAAAACAACTGTGCCTACACCTGAGACACTATACTTTTCATCATTACCCATCGCTATGAGTATCTGGAGATATTTCTCCTCCAAGGTATTGAATGAACTCTTGTCATTGGTCATGTGGAATGAAGCTCCATTGTGAAGAAACCAACCACATCCCACCATGGATGAAACCATGCATGCGAAGAGGGTGAAATCCAACTCAAACTATGAGGCAAATGCCTCACCTTCATATCCTTCCTTGGATCCCATCTTGGATTTCTTCATTGGACAATTTATAGCAAAATGGCCCACCTCATGATAATGAAATAATCGCACTTTCGATTTGTCAAACTTCTTCCCACCATGGGAAGAACTTGATTTGGGATGAGAATCCTTCTCCTTCCCTTTCTTTGCCTTACTCACTAAGGCACAGTTTTTCTTCATCCTCCTCAGATGAAGAACCATCTTTGGTGCTTCTTCTTATCTCCTCCTGCATTAGATCTGACCAAAGTCATTCCCAATCTCACAGTTTCTCTCTTCCATTTACCGAGTCTTGGTAGCTATGCCAACTCTTAGGAAGACCGAGGAGAGCAAGACTCACCATGTCTTCATCGGCTGTTGTGATCCCTACACTTCCAAGCTCATCCCTACAGGTGGTGAGCTTGTTCACATTTAATTTTCTGAAGCTTGTCTTTCAGTACCAGATTCCTTTGATCGCTATTGTTTTGATATAGATATTTCAATGTTTTCCACATTGCAAATGGTGTCTCCTTCCCATGGAAGCTTGAGACAATGTGGTCTCGAACTCCCTCTAGGAGGATTCTCCTCGCTCTAGCCACACATTTATTCCATTCCGCCAATTTTGTAGCATTAGCCATTGTTAGCTTGGGGACTTCTTGATCAATGAAGTCCTTTAGACTGTTATCCTCTAATACTACTTCCATGCGATCCTTCCAAGCTATATAATTTGAGCTGCCATCAAGGGCATACTCGAGTCTTAAACCATTGAATGCCATTGGTGAAATTGAGATGTGATAAGAACTCGATTTCTATATTCAGGAACCTATTTTTAGAACTTCCATTTTTCATTCCTTGTTGCTATGTCCAACACTGGTACCTGAAATGCTATTTATAGCAATGCTATTTATAACATTTCTATTTTTAGCATTTCTTTTTTCCATTTTCAATAGTTTCTCTTGGGGAGAACAACATGTATCGTGGTTTACATACTTCATGTCTTCCCTAGTTCCCAAGTTAACTTGTTCATGCAACAATGTGGAACTGTGGGTTTTTGTGTTGATTGGTCCCTAAAAGTGGTTATGCATGTCATAGAGCTTTTCTAAAGATACCTCACCTTTGGGCATGGGATTCACTTTATGTGCTTAAGATTATTTCTGCCAATCCCTTTCGTGCTCATTTTCATCAATAGTCACATCTTTAAACACGTCAGAATTGGCATATCTGTTTGACATCATTAAATACATGTAACTAGTGTCATTATCAGATATGGATGGCCTATAAATAATCTCAATAGAAAAACCAACTCTAAGTGGTGATAACCTAGCAGGAGCATTAGCTAATGTATTGATGGCAACATTGTGAATCTTGGGAGAAAAATTAATATTAAATTCTTGAAATAAAGAAATAAGACATCATACCTCTTGGTGGTAGTTTTAATGTTAGGTGACACACAATGAATAGTATTTTGTACTTGATGTGTAACAATATCTGAGTCACCTATTACCTTTAGCACTTCCACTTTGAGTTATATGCCTTTCTTTAGTAGAAGTAGGAGTGCTTCATATTCTGTAATGTTATTCATGCACTCAAAATCCAATTGACATGAAATTTCATACTTGTTCTTCTAAGGGTTAATCAGAATACAACCAGCTCTAGAATCCTCATGTGTTTTCGAATCATCAAAATATAAATTCCAAATGTTAGCAGCAATAGGATTAGTCTCTACACTAGTACTATTTACATCTATATTACAAAAGTCATTTGCACCAGTTGGATTTCAAGGAAGGAGTTCCAATTGTGTATCTGGTGGTACAAGGGATGGCTGTGCAAGATAACATCCATGATCAACTTCTAAGAAACAATTTATGAAAAGTACTTTCACAAAACTAATGGGCTCGTTATGAGCTTCAAGCGTCGTGGTGGTATGCTTCAAAAAAGGTTCACTCTGAACTTGAATCTTATTATTATTTCCCTTATAAGGAAGCCACAAATGTGACAAGCTAGTAGTAAAGTATCCTTACTACTTGCTAGGCCAATCCCTACTTAAAATAAATCCATAAGCTTCCAAAATTCCACAATGACAATATCAATAAATTGGTGAACTCTATGATCATAAGATAAATGAATTATAACAATGTTTAGTTCACCAATTGCACATTGCGCTAGGGATCTATCTAATTGTATGATTCTAGCATTAGGCTTCTCCTATTTCTCATTGATTTTATTTACAACAAATAAAGGCATAACATTTTCATATGTACTAGAATCAACAAAGCAATAATGGACATTCTAATTGAAAATTTCAAATGTTAAAAAAAAAGGGGGGCAAGTAGATCAGAATTTATATAAGCTACAATTAACTATTGATTTGAGGACAACGGGAGACTTATTGAACAAGGCTTGGGAAGAAAAAATTGTCTTACTCGACAAAGGCTACGATGAAAATGCCTCGATGATCAACTCACTTAGGTATGCCAATTTTTCTAGCTCATAGATTGAAGTATTTTCACGAGATTTCTTCATATCCTCAACAACGTTATAATCAATGTCCTCATCTTTGGTAGGGCATGCTGAGGTGGTGGGTGGTGAAACTTTTTTCGATACCTCATGAGTGATAAAATTATTCTTATTATTTCCAAAAGTATTCTTCTAAGACTAAAAATTTCCATACTTGGTCTGAGTGCTTTGAGAAGGCTTAATAGGAGGTAATATTTTCCTCAACAATTTATTCCACACATATTTCTCAAGCACGAGTCCTTTTCTCCTCAAATTATATTTCTTAGTAAGTTGTTGGGGAGAAGCTTCACCTGTTGGGGGCTCACTAGCATCTTGTTGATAATTGTTCAAAATAATATCAAATGTGAAAATTGAATGACCAACACTTGTGTTCTCCTAAGTCTGTTGAGGTTGGTTCATCAGTATCTTGAGTCTGCTCTAAAGGCTCTTCTACTGACAAAATTTCTATGACATTGGCAACGACAACATTCATGTTGTGTTTCCATTGTGGACATGTTTTCTCAGAATGTGCTTCTTGATGAAAGGTACAATAGTTATCCATACCCAGGTTCTCAACATTAAATACAACATTATAGCTTTGTGCGTAGTACTTGGTTGGTTGATTGACGTTCTTGTTAAGGTATGGCTTCAAAGACTTATTATTAGTAAAATCCTCACTTCACTTCCTTTTCAGTTCAAATAGTCCATTGGTCAACAACTTCAAGGATTTAGTCAAGATTTCCATATCAAAAGGATATTTCTATTTAGTCTTAGTGGAAGAGGTTAGTAACTTTTACCAATGCCTTTAGAGCCTTTTGAATATACCTGATAATTAATGACACCAATAGACTTTAAGTATTGTTGTAACTACTACAACACCCTCCGAAAATGTTTCCTAAACCTTATTTTGGAGCCTTCCTTGATCTTGTTGGTCGTTGTCGTAAACTTTGAAAATCGTTTCATTTATTTTCTTAGAGTCTTGTGTTCCCCTTTGTAAGATGGGCAAAGTGTTGTCTTTTAGCATGTTGGTTGTCATATCTTGTGTATAAACTCGTTCTGGTGGTTCAAAGAGGTCATATTTGTGCAAATGCATTTTCATAACCTTGTAAGTACCTGTCGCACTCATTTCCAAATTTTTGAGCTCTATCACATAAGTGTCATCATGGTCACCACAAAGTACATATTTGGTGTCACACTTGTCATAAATTTTCATAAAGTTGTCAGACAGAGGGAAATTATTTGTTCATGTGTTCATATTATCTATGTTGTCGTGTCATCAAATATTCTAATTGTGTGATCACAGTTAAATTTCATCATCGTTCACACCAATATCACTGACCCCATACTTATCCATTTTCGGAAAAAATTCTCGATCGGGAAACCTAGCTTCACCAGGCTTCCCTTAAGCTGCACACTCTGCAGTCTTAGTCTTCTAGCTATGACCTTACTTCTTGGCACTACACAATACGCATTTCCTTCCTCCTAGGATTGCTAAACTCTGCAATTTTTTGTGCCTAAGCCCCGAACTTCACCTCCATAATTGTGTAGTCAATCCTCCTAGCCCACCCTCCATTGCGCACTACACAATAACAAACCTCAAGCTCATTCGCTTGGCCCTTTAAATGCATAGCTCCGTAGCAACCCAACCTTCCTTGACTCCTAGAACTACACAATGAGCTCTCTTAGTTCCCATCCCTTCATCTTGTCCCACTCGGTTTGGAAACTGCACAGTCTTGTCCCTCATACCTACCTAAACTGTGCAATGCACAATCTGAGGGCTCAACCTTTTCCCCTAGCTTATAGAAATACACGCTTCACATTCAGTGAGTGCCTCTTCCCAGTCTGTCACTTGTTCGAGGCTTAGTTGGTGGATCAGAATGCTCATATTAGACTAGGGGGATTTCAGATTGATGTCATCTCGTCATGAGTGAATTGCATGAACAGGTACCCTATCATGTCATGAAAAGATGATGAAGAAGGAGAATAAGGAGGGAAGCATGCTCAAATACTCTCTCACTATTGAACTTACAAGTTGATCGATCAAGAGAAAGCAAAGGGAAACTAGTTTGCGACCTCTATTGAAGACTTAAGGTCATTGAAGATTCCTCATCACCAAGCCATGTGAAGGTGGAAAGAAAAGCATCTTCAAGAGGACATCCAACACTTAGAAGCTATAGTGGCTTGACATTTCCACATCATCAAGCAGTCCAGTCCATGTCATTAGTGTCATGTCATGAATGGTCATATTCCACCTCACTATCTTGGATCATGTATATTGTATACAAAATGTATTGTAAAGTGGAAGTCCAAAGGACACGCATGGAATGTAAATATTCATAGAAGTTGAAAATTCATAGGAAGTCAAATAGTCATGAGGGTAGTTAAAAAGTCCCCCTTGGTTATATATACACCCTCATTGTATGAGCAAAGGACTTTTCACCTTGGCTCCTACCACAAGGCATTAGAGAGGCAGATCAGTTCTTTTCAAGAACAAGGAGTGGATCCAACACTCCACTATTGGAGATAGTGATATTCATTGTATACATTTATCTTGAAACTTTTACTTAATAACAAAAGGCTTC
Organism: Pinus taeda; assembly: GCA_000404065.3. Lineage (NCBI taxonomy): Eukaryota > Viridiplantae > Streptophyta > Pinopsida > Pinales > Pinaceae > Pinus > Pinus taeda. The sequence continues at coordinate 49,158 of APFE031666142.1, forward strand.
AGGGCCAGCACGTTCTTCATGCATGGATTATGGATATTTGTAAGACTATTATGTGAATGTTTGTAATTCATGTTTACTTTCATCTATGCTAAAGTAGTTGAACTATTTCATTTATTTTGGTACTTATCATATTGAGAATGTGTTGTAATTGCTATTATTGTTGTCACATCCTCTTGGACTATTTCACTGGATATTAGACAAATCTTCCTTGTTATATTGGTTTCAGTTACCATCGCATCTCTGTGGACTATTCTTCTTGATGTTTGACAGACCCTTCTGGTTCATGTGTGTCTCTGCTAGGGTGGTACTACTACCTCCCTCATAGAGGCTCACTTCTTCTCCCCTCCATAGTGAAATAAATTTGACACACATATGATTGAACACTCACCAGGAACACCCCCTCACTTCTTGAAGAAGCACGTGCACTCCTCTCTCTTGCTGACAGTTACAACCAAGGAATATCTCTAAGGATATATGGAAACTAGGTCGATATTATGGATGCGGCTCCTAATCCAAACGGTGTGAGGTCTAATTGGGACTTCACATCGAGGAGACCCCTTGGTTGACATATTTCTAGCATCGTCAATGGTGGCACTAGAAGGAGTTACAAATGATAAGTTGAGCTCGTTGAATCTGGTTTGAATCTCTTATCTAAAATGGCTCATACTCAAATCTTACTCCTAGGGTGTTTCTATAATTTTTCCCTTTTCAATTTTCAATCCCCAATGAGCCTCTCTATCACTTTTCCTAGTTAAATTATGATAGTGAGGATGGAACATCCATAACCATGCACATTTTTTATTTTCTTAAATTTTGTGAATCTTACAAATAAATTATGAAGAGTTTGCTTGTGTATTTTTCTTCCTCGCCCTTGAAGGTCGTGTTAATTGATGGTGCTATACCTTTCCATTTACTTCCATCAATTCCCTTCTTCATTTCCTCAGGGATCTTCATCAAGCCTTTGTTGGGTATAATTACCGAGATGTTTGTAAAAGAATCAATCTCTTAAGAATGAAGGTTGATGAATCAGTTGAGGATTTTGTTGATCAGTTCCTTCACCTTTGATGTGAAATTCCTAAAAAGGACATGAATAAGGACTTCTTGAAGTAAGAGTTTGAGCACTTGGTTCTTACCTCTTCACACAGTGAACCTAAACCCCCTTATTTAACTACTTCCCCAACTCTTGTGAATCATGAGACACCACTAATTTCAGAGGAGAAATCTACTACCCCTTTTGTTCCTTGTCCTCCTCCTTTTCCAATCTGGATGCAAGTGCCTCCTTGAAGAGGTTGTAAAGTTGAGAAATCTGTAAATCAAATTCCTAATCCATCTTCTCATTATGCTTCCACTTTTCATGATTTAGATTCAATGGAGTAAATTCCATAATGGCTCATGATGCCTACGGTGAAGACTAACTGGTCCATTCCGCAAGATGTTGTCACTGTTCATAGTTCTAGTCTCAAATATAATATGTATTTTGTTATCTTCTATCATGTGCATGCCATGACTCTTTGTACCATGACCCACTCAATCAATTTGCACCACCAGCTAGTTTTTCACTCTCTTGATTTTCACACTACTGGTCGAAATTGCGATCAGGTACAAGGTAGTCACATTACGTAGGTAGAGGAGTAGGAAGGTCGATATGATTTCAACATTACCTCTATTTTTCATAATATTCCATGTCCAAACAATGTGTTTCCATTCCTGGATGATTCTCATGTCAGTAGAAAATCGAATGCAATCAATTCTTTCAACCAATCCAAATCCTTGGGCAATAATCATTCCAATGATGATGAAAATATTGATGCATGTGATCATGAATGTCTAGGTGTATCAGTTGATCTTTTGCTTTCTCGTGAATATTTTACTTTAGATCCAGAATCTGATTTGGTCAAAGAATATGTGCTTAACAAAACTTCCTCTTCATCTGACTATCCCTTGTGCTCTACCGTTTGCGATGCATCTACTTGCAATGGAGATACTCCATGTTCTTCAAGTCCATTGTCTGATGAGTTAACCTATCAATTGGCACAAGTTCGTGAGATTATCCATGATGCAAATGAAAACAATCAAGTCTTTGAATACTCCTCCCAAACCTCATCATCTATTCTCTAGCATGAAGACAACTCTTCAAATCGTCTTGCTCATGAAATTTCCCTGATTTATTCATCTTCAAAATTATGATCAAAATAATCTTTCCACTTGATTAATCTGGTTTTTGAAGTTGAAAAATATGATCAAACCTATGATAAAGGTGGTTGCCATCCGGTGAGTAGTGGTCTTATTGAAACTAGTGGTAGCAACTATCCTCACACCGTTCATGATTTGGTTCAATCTTCAAACTGTGATTTTACAATCCTTGAAAGTTTTGGGACCTGTCAGGGAGTAGAGGCACTTCAACTTCCGTTGATGGTTATGTCAAGATCTCGTAACTATGGTAAGCCCCGTGAACTAAGTCAGATATTTTCCCCCACACAATCCTTCTCTTTGCATGTTTTCACTCGATGGTTATTTTATTTTAAAAATTGTTTGGTATTTCAGGTATGATCTTTCAAATTTTCAAGGTTTTACTTTTGACCGGATTCATGAATCTTTTTCATTTTATTCATCTTCATGTAGATATCTCACATTAAACTCGGGTTTGGAATGTGTGCCTCACATAGAGTCATGAAATTGCGAAGTTGATCATTTCAAACACTATCTTTGGTCGAAGGAATCATGTCTATTAGATTCATCTCTTAATAGTTAGCTCTCGTTTTTTTCTCGTGAATGTTATATTGAAAATATTCCCCATAATCACATCTAAAGTGCTCTTGAGTAATAATGAACGCATAATTTATCTCACGAATCAAGTTATTCTTCATTCACTATGTTGTGACTAGTCTCACGTAATTTTTGTGTTGACATCCATTTCAAATTATTTTCATGATTACGATGCTTGCATAATTTGTCTCCAGTTACAGGAAAATAGTTTGTCACATTTTGATTGAGAGGAAATTGGTTCAATTATTCAGAGCATTTGCAGAACTGTTCAAACTGATTTATCTTTGTTTATTACAAATTGGGAATATGATGCTTTAATCAACTCATCTGATAATTATTCTATCTTTGATGACTGCCATTCATGTTATCATTTTCCCACCAGTATATCCAATGGTAGTGATTTTATATCCTTTGATATTCATCGCTCAATATATCACTATTTGGATTTTTATCAAGCGGTTGAGGCACTTCAGTCTCCACTGATGGTTATGCCAAGTCCTCGGTGTCTTGACATGACTACTAAATCTGAATAGATCTATTTTCCCTCACAAAATTATCATTATAATCCTCTTCCTTGGATTGAAAATCCATCTTTTCAAAGATTTCAGGGTTTTCAAGAGAATCATCATGAATCTTATGATCCATTTGCTGAATGGTTGGAGAAATCTTACTTGGAAATCTCCTTTACAATAAACAGGTTTCTGCCTTTTCTCATGCTTGCTAAGCAAGATGACATAAAATAAGATGCATTCGCATGAAGTCTTTGAGTTTTTTTTTATTATGTTTTTTGTTAGAGAGGCAAGAGTGTGAATTGGATGAAAGTAGTGGTTGTGACACATCTTTATGCCCACTGGAAAGACCTTCAATTTTTTGTGCAAATCATTCAAGCTCTCATCTTTCCTCTTTCAAATTTATTTATAGATGTTTTAATTGACCACATATTTTTTATTGTAGGTTAGGAATGATTATAGTGGCTACATTATAAATTCCATTATACGTGACCCCAACCTTCGAGTTGTTAGGTTAGGAGTAGGATTAGTTTCATCCTAGTTTTCCTTATCTTACACTCATTTGTGTTGTTCTCTTTAGTCTCTCTTTTCTTTTCTTACTTTCCTCTTACATTATTATTTGGTTTAACTTCTTTTTCCTATCTTCTAGTTTTGTTTCCTTGTGGTGTGTTGTCTTTCCTTTTGTTTTGTTTGTTTTGTTTTTCTTTCTAGTTGCTTGCCTCCTTTTGTTTTGGTCATGTGAATAAGTGTTGTGCCTAGACCTGTTTTGGCTTCTTAGTATGTGTGTGGCTAAAGTCTAAAGAGTCTTGTGACACTTCAACATTTGGATAACCTCCAGTCCATGTTTCTTGTGTTGGTTATATATTTTGGTCGATGAAGTTTCGATGGAAAATATGATCCATCCGTAAGGAGAGCTTTTTTCCAACCATGAACCTGTGTCTACCAAGGAAACCTTATGCCTACAATCGGTTTTGTGTTTTGGTGTTTTCATGCTTACCCAATCAATAGAAACATAGAAGGGGAAAACATAATTGAGAAAACCTAAATCTCAGGTCTCTATATGTTTCTATGAAGGAACAACCTCTTTTGCTCTCAATAAGTTGAGATCCCTCTTCTGCCCCAAAAAAAATATGTGCTGATGCTCAAGCCTATTAAAATAAATAAATAAAGGAGAAAGAAGAGAAAGGATTTATGTGCAGAGAGGTGGAGCAAGCAACTTTGTCAGTGTACTATCCAGGCTTTCTTGCAGGAGAGAAATGTTTGCGTTCTTGCGTGACTCCCTAGGTGTACTGTCTAGGCCTGATGGTAGCAAAGCAACACTAGAGATGAAAAGTTATACTCTGAAAACCTTAAGATAGTAAGCTACATACCCTTCCAAACTAGAGAAATTATGATATCATTTAATATTATGTTATTTTCAACCGAGAAGGAATATAGGGGAATGCGTCTATTCATGGGGTAAGTGAGAAGGCCAAAGTAATCGACATGATGAATCAATACTCCCTAAAGAACCAAGGCCTTGCACAAAGAAAAGTCAAATAAGAAAGAGAAATTTAATTCTACTAGTGTGTTGTAACTACTATAACACCCTCCAAAATTTTGGTCTATACCCAATTTTGGATCCCTCCTTGATCTTGTTGGTCATTTTTTCAATCTTTGAAATTCATTTCATTTGTTTTCTTAGAGTCTTGTGTTCCCCTTTTTAAGATGGGAAAAGTGTCATCTTTTTCCATGTTGGCTATCATATCCTATGTATAAGCCTATTCTAGTGGTTCTAATAGGTCATGTTTATGAAAATGAGTTGTTCTAACCTTGTAAGTACTCGTCACACTCATTTCCAAAGTTTTGAGCATTGTCGCACAAGTGTCATCATGGTTGTCACAAATTACAACTTTGGTGTCACACTTATCGTAAAGTTGTCACACAGAGGGAAATGATTTGTTCATGTGTTCACATGATCTATGTTGTCATGTCATCAAATATTATAAGTGTGTGATCACAGTCAAAGTCATCACCATTCACACCAATCTCACTGACCCCACACTTAGCCATTTTCGGAAAAAATTAACGATTGCCAAAACCTAGCTTCACTAGGCCTCCCTTGAATTGTGCACTTCATAGTATTAGTCCTCTAGGTATGAACTTGTTTCTTGGCACTACGCAATGTGTAGTTTTTGCCTCCCAAGACTACTACACTGTGCATTTTTTGTGCCCAAGCCCCGACATTCACCTCCAGAATTGCACAGTCATTCCTCCCAGCCCTATCCTAAGCCCTTGATGCAATCAAAATCCTCAATCTCATATCCTAAGCCATTGAAATTCGTAAATCCATATCAACCCAGCCTTCCTTGACTCCCAAAACTGGGCAATGATCTCTCCCAGTGTCCATCCCTTTAGCTTTTCCCATTGGCTCTAAAAACTACACAGTCTTGTCCCACAAACCTGCCTCAATTGTGCACTGTGCAGTCTCAGGGATCAATATTTTCCCTTGACCACTGGAATTATGCATTGCACAATTGCTGAGTCCCTCTTCCCAACCTATCACTTGTTCCAGGCTTAGTTGGTGGATCATAATGCATCATCTTATACTAGGGGGTTTTCAGATTGATGTTGTCCCGTCATGAGTGAATTGTAGGAACAAGCACCCTATAATGTCATGAAAAGATGATGAAGAAGGATAATAATGAGGAAAGCATGCTCAAAGACTCTCTTGCAAGTGAACTTACAATTTGATCGATCAAGAGAAAGCATAGGGACACTAATTTGCGACCGTTATTCAAGACTTGATACCATTGAAGATTGTTTATCACCAAGCCATGTAGAGGTGGAAAAAAAAGCATCTTCAAGTCGACATCCAACACTTAGCAGAAACACTAGCTTGACATTGCCACATCATCAAATAGTCCATGTCAGGGGTGTCATGTCATGTCATGTGATGAGTGGTCATATGCCACCTCACTATTGTGGATCATGTATATTGTATACAAAATGTATTGTAAAGTGGAATTCCAAAGGACACACATGGAATTTAAAGAGTCATGTAAGTTGAAAATTCATAGGAAGTCAAATAGTCATGAGGGTAGTTAAAGAGTCACCCTTAGTTATATATACACCCTTGTTGTATGCGAAAAATGATTTTTCACCTTAGCTCCTCCCGCAAGGAATTAGAGAGACTTATCAGTTTTTTTGAGGAGAATTGAGTGGCTTCAATGCTCCACTATTAGAGATAGTGATGTTCATTATAAACATGTTACTTGGAACTTTTACTTAATAATAGAAGCCTTCAAGGCCAACATGTTCTTCATGCATGAATTATGGATATTTGTAAGACTATTATGTGAATGTTTGTAATTCATGTTTGCTTTAATCTGTGCTAAATTAGTTGAACTATTTCAGCTATTTTGGTACTTATCTTATTGAGAATGTATTGTAATTGATATTATCATCGTTGCATCCTCATGGCTTATTATGCTAGATATTAGACAAATCTTCCTTGTTATATTGGTTTCAATAACCGTCACATCTCTGTGGACTATTCTGCTTGATGTTGCATGGACCCTTCTGGATCATGTGTGTCTCTACTACTACCTCTCTCTTAGAGTATCACTTCTCCTCCCCTCAGTGAAAACATTTGACACACATATGATTGAACACTCACCAGGCACACCCCCTTTCCTTTTGAAGGTGCATGTGCACTCCTCTCTCTTGCTGAAAGTTGGAGCCAAGGAATATATCTAAGGATATATGGTAATCAAGATGATATTCCCAATGGGGATCTTTATCCAAATGGTGTGAGGTCTAATTGGGACTTCACATTGGGGAGACACCGTGGTTGATGGATTTGCAGCACCGTCAACAAGTCATTCTCAATGAAAATTAAGAGCCAAAGTTTCCTTCGCAAATCATTTAACAAAAACAGAAATGTTAGTGGGAAAGGAAGTAGTATAATAATCCTTAGTAATTGAATCATGAGGTTTCACATCAGTGGGGAACATGTTCAAAATACAAGTAAATCTATGATTAAAATCCTTAACCTTTTCTTTATCCCCCATCTTAATGTTTCCGAGTTATTTAAGTAATATGGTAGGAGTTTTATCATAGAAAACTTTTCTAGGAATAAATGTTTAAACTCCCTCCAATTATGGATTGAATTTAGTGGATGGCTATCATACCAAATTGATACTCTACCCTCAAGAGTGTACATAAATAATCTACAAGCAACATCATCAAAATGTATTTCTAACATCCTTATATGTAAGTAGAAGTCATCGATGTGATTGTTGGCCTTTGATATGTTGCCTCAATCATACATTTTGAGAAGCTTTTTTGGGTGCTTTGGTAAGCGATTAAGGTTTCCTAGTGTTGGCTTATTGGGGCTTGACCTAGGTTTGGAAGTGTTTTAGCCAAACAAATCCCAGACTACCTGCCCTTTCGGCAACAGTCCGCAAAGCGCAGACTAAAGTCTCACCCGAGGTAGTATGGGAGGGTGCTGGAACCAAATTTCCGCACCCTAGGGATGTCTTATTGAGGACTAGAAGGGTCGCGAACCAATCTGCACACTTGCACTACTCTGCTCAGCTCATCTAGCCTTCACGAAGCTCAATGATGAGGCTCTTCTTATATTCTTAGTATTATCGTGGTTATTATAGATTAGATCTAATTCTTAAGGTCTTTAAGCAAGCATTTAATAGTTATAACCAGTGCGCGCACCCATATATCTTACAGGTTTTCATAAATTTAGGGCATAAGCACAAGCATATAGATCTGTGATAAATCACACAATGATTCAAAAACACTTATCTTTATTTATCTCTTGTTCGTTACAACCAGATTTATCCTGTGCACTCAGCTACAGGGGCCTGCGCACACAGCTGCGGACTCTACTAGGCCTCTATGCACACAAGTGCAGAGCCTACTCTACTACTATCTCCCATGACTCAGACTTACAGTCTCAGAGTGAATTCATAAACCCATAACATTCAAGATCCGAAAAAAATCTACCATCTACCCTTAGAGCCCCGCTCTATTTATACATTCCCATGGTCCATAGACCATGGGCAGGCCAACTCACTTTCTATTTTCTTGCATTATTTTCAGGCAGACAACCCTTCGACTTGACTCATTACAATTCGTGATCCATGCACTTTGCAGAGCTTTTACCGCATTTTTACCAAAAATTGCAGGCTTTAAGCCCCAAACCTGTTACATGAGACCTCTGATACCCAACAGGCCCCCAACACAATCATCGTGACTCCTCCCAAGTCACTCAGTTGGTGCGTTGATCTTTGCGCGTAGTTTCTCCAGCAACATTTGCACTGTACTGACATCTTCCACACATTCTTTCGTTGTCTGCTATTTCAATTGTGCCCGGCATTCTGATGCATTGTCGGAGGCACCTTCCTGCCTTAGCACATATGTGTCCTGTAACTGGGTTAGCTTCCCCTTGATCATAGTGGTAACCGTGAACGCTTCCTCAAGCCAAGGCTAGATGCGTGCTTTGAGCCCAACTTATCATTGTTGTGTGGCGTCCACCTGCTCCTTTAGAGCCTGGGCCTCCCTCATCTTGGAAAAACGCTGAGTGTCAGTGAATATTTGCACAGTCCCTCAGACATTGTCATAAGCCTTCTGCAATTCCCGCGCTTCTATCTCTACCTGTTGCAATGTTGGGTCTTCTTGTAGTGATGTGAGCATAAGAAGGGACTGATCTAACAATCCCATGCAGTCTTGTACAACGCGCTCTATCACTTGCAATCCTACTTGAATTTCATGGTGGCACCACTCACTAACTTCTGGGGGTGTAGTAGGCTACGCCTTCATCCTTAGCTCTATGATCTACAAGTTCAACTCCAATTGAGCTTTCGCGGCCTCTGCTTGAAACTTCCAGAATCCTGTCGCCATGTGATCAATCTTGTTGGTTGCGAGGAGTTTTATTGGCACAGCCAGTTCTGGTACATTGCTACAGAGCTCTTCCACGACATGTTCCAATCCTTGGTTATGTGTAATCAAGTCGTCACGCTGTAGACTAATCTGTTCCAGATTTCCTTTTTGCTCCATTAAGACTTGGAGGGTGTGGCCTTCTCTGGCACGAAACTCAGCAATTACCCCATCTTGCAGTTGGTATAGAGTTTCTCTAGGAACGGCAACCAAGTTCAACCCCCAACCCCTCATGTTTCCTTCAGCCTCTACTAGGACAACACCTGCTAGTAACACTAAGGTGTTCATTGTGGTGGTGCGCACCATCTGCTCCATTGCGAGTGTACCTTCTGTGAGGGTTGGAATCATCCCTCCTAGGGGTCGCATCTGTAATGCCTGCAATTGTGCCCTGAGTTCCCCCAACATGGTTTTCTGCTCTATCATCAGCTCCTCCAAAGCACCCTTAGTGCCATCATGCACTGGTTCATTACTGGCAAGAAGATCTTTCTCCAAGGCTTTTACTGTCTCAGTGTTTTTGTGTGCATGTGGCTGCTCCTGGACGCGTGGCCTCTTAAGTTGAGTTGATGCTATGGATGGGTCCGTGCGTTCCTGTGTCTCCACTTCCACTAAAATGTCCTGCTCCATGGATAGTTCCTGAGCCTCCATATTCTCTTCAACAGGCGCAGTGATGGTCTCTGCTACTATTTCGATCGCCTCCCGCTACGTGGGCGTTTTTTGTTCCTGGCACATTCTTTCCACCAACTTTGTGATGTGCAGCTTGATTTCCTTCTTCCACTACTGAGTTGCAATCTTTTCTAATTTGGCTACATCCAACACGCACCACTCTATAGGCCATGCCACCATTGCCTCAAAAATTGCATCATCTGTTGCGATGAATGAAAGCTTTACCCATGTTCGAGTGGGATCCTTTCACACCCTAATATATAGATTATGTATATTCACCTTGAACTAGGTTGCGCTTTACAAACAGTTGTATAAAGTCAGGGATAAGTATCCGTGTCCAGATACTTACCTCCATGAATATCCAAAACACCTTGATCTCACGAATCCTCGTGGCATCTTTCGTAGCCTAGAGCGAGTTATACTGCACGGCTTCAAGTAGGTTCTTGTCAATGTCGGGAAACTAGTTGCCCTTAGAAAGCTCTCCTGCAACCAGTAGGATTGTTAGGAGAAACCATGTGTAATGTAAAGTCTTACTGTGCTCCTAGGCTTCCCAAAAATTCGTAAAAAATTCGTCACAGAGAAATTGCGCCCAGTTGAACTGAACCCCTTCTACGCATTGCTCCGTGAGCGCAATGACAAAGGCAGACACCTCGTTTGTGCAACATTTCCTTATGATTTTACCAGCCAGTAACTGGGTGGCGATGCACACCCCTTGGTCTTTGATGCTTACTATTACATACCCTCACTTCTACTTTTCCAACTTATATTTAACCTTCATGGCTTCTGCGAGGTTGCTACTCATTCCAGCTATATCTGCAGGATCATTTTCTTTAGTAGGCAACTTGGAAATTTGGTGTATCAAATCGACCATGATGGGAATCGGTTCCTCCAGCTAGAGATACCTATCATGTACTAGACATAGTAACGTCGGATGACAAAGGTTGTGATGGTTGTGTGGTGATAGTGGGGTATCCACCTTAGATTGAGTAATCTCGCCTTCTCCACACCCTGTAACCACTTTTGTTGCAGTAATTTTTCCACGGCCAACTGGGGAAACTTCTCACTGTCTGCGAGATCCCAATATTCGAACTTGATATTCGGTATCCAACCCAACGACAGACTGTCAAACCTTATTTCATCTGGAAGAAGCGGGGTCTGGAGTGAACTCTTCGTGGCCTCCAGGTCCTTTGGTATCTTGGTCATCCCTTTCCACGAAGAGATATATGGTGGTAGCATTATTTCCAAAGGGACTTGGGAAACATTTTCCTCTTCCTCATTTTGTGCTTAGTTCAGTGGTGATTGCCTTGCCCTTTTTTGCCATTAACAATTTACTGAATCGTGGTGATGCCCGAACTGGCCCCATAGTCTATTTTCCTTTCTGGGGTCGTAGTGTGCATGGGGATTTTGGAACCTCTAGGGCAGTGGCCACCTCTCCCAGCTCCTTCTGGGTCAAATAGGGCTTTTCCATGAACCTTACCCTGGTTCTAGACATGGTTTTTTATCTTGGATTCACTTGGGTACATACTCATGGGTGGCCAGGTAGCAGGGTGCTTACTTCTTTGCACTGGCTTGAGTCTCAAATATCCAAGGGTTGTTGTGGGGCTACCCTAACAGTTTCTATAGGAACGTGTGATTTTGAATTCAACCCTTTCCTCCACTTCTGATTCATTAATATCTTCTTGGCAACAGATCTTTTCATATCTAGCTCAAAACTCCTGTCTTAATGGCCCGCCGCCTACTCTTCTCTGTCATAACTTGGACTTCTTGTCATGAAAAGTGACATCACCGCTCACCTCCCAACCTTCCCATGCGGCAACGTAGCCCCTTCTGCACGACTGCGATCTTGCTAATTGACTAGCCCTGCATGGAACATTCTTTCCGCGCAGTTCTCCTGCAGATTAATTTATAGTCTCACGCCTCCTTTCAACTACTTGGAGTGCTAAGATTGTGCTTTCCACAGATAGTCAGGTGGTCGCACCCCACATGTGAGACTTCCACTTCCCTTCTAGCCTGGGCTACGGGCATCCTTTGAGTACCTTTGTATTTGGTAGCATATTGCATTCTATGCTCCTTGCTTAGTAAGGTGTAGTCACAACCATGATAGTAGGGTCATAAGAGTGGTTAGGCCTAGTTTCCTTAGTTCCGCACGGTCCATTTGTGCACCTATGGTGTTCAGTTTGTTGATTTCTTTGTCCAATATCACGCTTTTTCTCCTTAGTCGTGCCCATTCTTCATCTAGTTTGTGAAGTTTCAAGCTCTCGCACTGAATGGATTCCTGTAATTGCCGAATTGCTTTACCCCAGTCCTCACATCCTATCTAACATGTGGGATATTCTACTATACTCCTGATTTCATCTTCTATTATCGATGATGGGATCACCTTCGCCCTCCTCCTTTTTCTTATGGTCCTATATGCCCATCGAGCCCTGGGTACATGCAGATTCTTGTTGGTTTGTTTTGTCTTGCAAACTTTGTGCATGTCTCTACCTGTTTTTTAGATTTCTCTATTGCGATCAGCTGGAAGAATGCATTGCTTTTCCTGCTATCACCTTCTACATTTGCACCAAGTCCCCCTAGCCTTCTGATGAGTAGTCCACACCAGCGCAGTTGTCACATGCAGCGCCCCTGCTTGTGCACCGTGCTGCTTCCATTCCAGTATCATATTTTCACAGTGGTCTATGGAATTTTCAATGTTTTTCACTCCATCATCGGTTGGAAATTCCCTTGCTTCAGTCGTCATGCGTCATAGTTATACCACCATCATATTACAATTCAACATTGTTACTTCATGAAATCAGTTCTGCCATCGCTCTATCTCTTCATCTGAATCTGACATGTAGGAGCTGTCGCATTCCCATGAGATTCTCCCGTCTGTTGTTGGATTCACTCACTCCTGATCTTGTGTTGTTATTTGGTAGATGCAGTCCAATTCATGTCACTATCCTCATCGTGAATCGGTTCGATGTATCACACTCCTTCGGTCGAATCTAGTGGGACTATTACCCGAAGTGAATTTTTCTCGAATATCATTTTTCATTTCTTTAGGCTGACTCCATTCATGTCCATGGCCCAGTCTATTCTTAACAAAGCGAGGTAAGGTTACTATCATCCATAATTTCTATTACCTCAAAATCTATTTGTGTGCTCGTGCCTCCAATGTCCACTGTGACTCCTTGCAATCTCCCCATGGGCAAGATCTTCTGTTGGTTCCCCATCCATAATTGAATAGGAGATCATTGTAGTGTGAGCCTGCCCATGCGTTCCCAAGTCTATTTAGGTAGCACATTCGCATCCAACTCCATGTCTAGAACAACCTGATCCATCTTGTAGTCACCAATATGTGCAGTCAATTGCATTTCCCGCTCAGTGCACAATGCATGCTTACCTAGTTTCTAGACCATCCGCGGTTCACCCGGCCCTACGCACCAAGTTATCAGCTCTTGCAATCCCTTAAATGCTTTATTGTCCCATAGTAGCTTCATGCATGTCTCTAAAAAGGTAGTCAACATAGAGGGATCCATTTCTGGCTCAGTTTGATCCTTACTACCTGAAGTAAAGGCCTCTGCGAAGCTCTTCTTAGCTTCCATAAATGTCTCCTTCACGCGTTCTAAATAAAACTTAGGTTGCTTTGTAGGGGCCTTGCGAACCCATATATCCTCCTCAGGTTGCTTCCCCTTATCCTGTCCTATGGTAGCATCGCTTCTGAGCACCATGTTCACGTTAGGGTCCTCTTCGCATGATTCAACTTTCATCATTTGCATGTTCTGTGTAGGAGTAGACTGAAGCACTCCTTTTTCACGCATTTGTGCAATTAGTGTCGGGCAATCTACTACTTCATGATCAAACTAATAATAGTATGGGCAACACGTTTTGGTCGGGTTCGTATAGACACACACGTAGTGCCCAGGTCCTTCATAATTGTAGCAGATTAACTATCCATGCCCTCATCTGGGTCCCATTCATCCTCATCCTCGTCCACGTCCCGGGAATCCACTGCGCGCTATTGCTGTGCTGGATCTTGACCTCACGCCTCAGTCTGAATCCGGTAAGTAAGTGTCCAATCCATCAGCAACTCATAACTTCAGCAATTTCATTTGTCATGGCCCACCGATCTACAAAAATTGTAAAATAGTTGCTGGGGGGGTTGTGTAAACTTCTGCAATAGATGACAATTGTCTATTGTGTGCTTTCCTCCTAACTAATAGATCATGCACCAGAGTGCGGGCCCCGCGCTTGGCCCCACCTATGCCTCTAGTCTCAATGGCATTGGTCCCCCCCTACCAAATAGTTCACGAATATTGGACAATGATCCTTATCATGGCCCTGGCCTTTACATTTTATGCACCACACCTCTTCTTACGCTTCTGGCCAGGGCACCTTATCTTGTTTCAAACTTTGCATCTCTAAGCATAGGTTTTGTAGTTGCACATGGATTTGCTGAACTCCCAACCAAAGATCCTATATTGGAGTTTCATGCAGCTTCATCGCTATCTATAAAGCTTCAACCTGGGTCGAGATCATTTCCTGTGATAGCGTCTTCCTTAGATGTGGTGTCAAACACGCCATAAACCATGCGCGGTGTTGTGCATATGTTAGTGTCATGTTAGCCTCACGAATCGTACTCTTTAGTCTCTAATCTAGATCCCAAGGAGTTTCACCTCACAGCATCACTATCTCCTTGAACCCAAAGATCAACTGCGTCTCTGATTTTGGCTGGCTAAATTCTTTGTTCAATGCATCTTGGATCTCCACTATTCCTGCATTTCGATGATCGCTAGAGTGCTTTATATACCATGTCAACACGCGATCTTGATAACACGCTTACCAAAGTAGCCTTTTTGATGTTATCATCCGTAATGCCTTGGGCTTCGCATATTGCCTTTACCACAAACTAGAACTGATCTAGTTACTCACTACCTACACCTCTAAATATGGGCAACTTGATCGCACTCACCATTCCAACCCTCGTGGTGGTGGAGGTGGGGTAGATGAAGATGGGGTTGATGTAGGCAAAGTGGGTGATGGCATGGATAGTGGTGTTAACAGTGGAATGCGTTGCTTTATCAACCAGACTACGCTCCTCGGAGAGAACCCTGCGAGCTCCTCCTCACTTTCTCGTGACAGCGAAATCATGAGACTATTCTCCAACCCTTCGATCCCTTGGTAGCCTTTTCCGCTCCGCGTTACCCCAAACATCAATGGATTCTCATGACCTGTTTTTCACATAACAACATTTTAATCTAGGTATTCAATGATTTGATATACTTACCCCACGGTCCCTTGAGAAA
This sequence comes from Pinus taeda, assembly GCA_000404065.3. NCBI lineage: Eukaryota > Viridiplantae > Streptophyta > Pinopsida > Pinales > Pinaceae > Pinus > Pinus taeda. Next base: position 64,318 of record APFE031666142.1, read on the forward strand.
GTGCCTTTCCGTTTCGTTGTAGCTCACGGTTGTATCTATCTCGAACTCAGTGATAAACCATCCTATTATCCGATCCAACCAATGATCTATTGCTCGTTCGATTTTATTTTCAGATGCCTCTAGCTTACGTACCAACTCTGGAGTCCACACGATGGGCTGATCAAGTTTGTACCTTCCCTGGCTGTTAGCTAGCCTCGAGATCCACTCATATAGTTCTATCGAGAAAGACACGAAGAAGATCTCATGGATTTCCATGTATAAGTGGCAATCCAGCCACCTCCCTTTAGATATCTATAGATTTTTGTTTTACTGTACTACGAACTCATGGAGATTCTGATCCAACCAATCTTCAATCTCTTTCTTCATAGGGTTCCAGTGTTCCAACATCAGACATCCCTTAGGCAGATCCTGGTCCTGGCAATAGAACCATTTGTTGGCTTATTGGGGCCTGACCCAGGTTCGAAAGTGTTTTAGCCAAACAAATCCCACACTGCCAGCCCTTTTGGCAATAGTCCGTGGAGCACGAACAAAAGTCTCACCTGGGGTAGTATGGGAGGGTGCTAGAACCAGGTTTCCACACCCTAGGGATGTCTTACTGAGGACTGGAAGGGTCGCGAACCAATTTGCGCACTCACACTACTTTGCTTAGCTCATCTAGCCTTCGCAAAGCTCGAAGATGAGGCTCTTCTTAGATTCTTAGTATTATCGTGGTTATTATAGATCAGATCTAATTCTTAAGGTCTTTAAGTAATCATTTAATAGTTATAACCAATGCGCGCACCCATATATCTTACAGATTTTCATAAATTCAGGGCATAAGCATAAACACATAGATCTGTGATAAATCACACAATGATTCAGAAACACTTATCTTTATTTATCTCTTGTTCGTTACAACCAAATCTGTCCTGTGCACTCAGCTGCAGGGGCCTGCACAAACGGCTGCAGACTCTACTAGGCCTCTGTGCAAATAGATGCAGAGCCTACTCTACTACTATCTCCCATGACTCGGACTTACAGTCTCAGAGCAAATTCATAAACCCATAACATTCAAGATCCAAACTAAATCTACCTTCTACCCTTAGAGCCTCGCTCTATTTATACATTCCCATGGTCCGCGGACCATGGGCAGGCTGACTCACTTTCTATTTTCTTGCATTATTTTCGGGCAGACAACCCTTCGACTTGACTCATTACAATTCACGCTCCATGCACTTCACGGAGCTTTTACCACACTTTTACCCAAAATTGTAGACTTTAAGCCCTAAAGCCATTATGCGGGGCCTCCACTACCCAACACCAAGAGGAGCAAAAAGGACCTTAGGACATCCAATCCAATTTTTCATCAACCATGTCTTCATTCTCCTCCTCCTCTTCACTCTCTAATTCTAAAGACTCTTCTCCTTCACCATTCAGATTTTATTTGTTATTCGGTTGTTTGTTCTCTCTCGGTTGCTCTTCATTAGAAAAGTGAAAATCTTCCTCGTCTCCCTCCTAATTCTCCCCAATAAGTGGTGGAATATCCCCTTGATGAATATCATATTCAAGTGAGACAACTAAATCCTAAAGGGTTGCGGTAACCAATCCTTCCACTAAAGGAACCAACACTCTACAGTAGGTTGTCTCTTTCCTTGATTTCTTATGAGGAAGAATGGATGTGACTAGAATAAATCCAAGAACTCTAGAAATTTGATGAGCACTAAGCTTAATTGTTTAGAGTTTCTCATAAGTGACTATGTGAGAACAATATAGATCTTGGTGAGATGACTCTCCTTTCTCAGATATATGAGTTAGAGTAGGGATTGAAAAATTTATACCTTGAATAGAAGGTTCTTTATGTGAATGTGGTGAATTATCATCCATAAAACGGCTACCCTCCTTTGAGTGCCAAAATTTTAACCATGCTAGAAACCACAAACATACAAGGGATATCCTTGATATGAAGTCCCAATTATATCTCACACCATTTGGAGTAGTATCCCCATTTTGGAAATAGGCCCAACTGCCATATTCTTAATTATTTTCCTTAGATGAAATAAACACCACAAGAGAGAATATATACACTTTCGAGATTAACAAGAAAGTTAGCCTTGTGAAGTATTAAATTGAAAAGTGTATAAAGGTTCTTTCATAGAAGGGAAGAGAATGTGAGTCTTTAAGATACAAGTAATAATACTATCCTAATAAATACACATGCATACATCTAAAAGAATCGTTATTTATCTTGCAAAATAGTTCACAAAGGAATAATGATCATGAAAGAAAGATACACACAATTCAAAGATGCACACCAAAACTGAATTAGTTCATTTTCATTAGTATGTAATAACATAAATATACGTTGCAATAAATAAAATAATAGTCTTATAATAATTCATGACATATGCATGAAAGTTCGTCGGCTCGAATAGCTTCAAATCATTAAGTTAAAGTCACAAGATACACCATTACAATGATACAACACTAGCTCCAATAGTTGAATGTTAATCTAACACTTGCTCCTCAAATGACTAATCTTCCCTCCTATTCCTACATTGAGAAGCTAAGGTGAAAAGTCCTTTGCTTGAGCTATTAGGGTGTATTTATAAAAAATGAGGTCACTCTCCACCTCCCTTTTGAATCTTGACCTTCCCTCATGATTCTCAAGCTCCCATGTGACATTTCGAATTCCTATGTGACATTTGGGCTTCTACATAAATTTATAACTTTCTAGTGAGTTTTCACATTCCATGTGGGACTCTTGGGATTTCACATATTTTTCATCTTCTCATTTTTTCGAAAATACAATATTGTATTCAACAAAATGTGGAAAAATACAATAACAACATATGACTTTAGTGGTGACACTCTAAGAGACCATGACTTAGCGATAGTGACATAAGAGTTCATTTTAGTGTATCAATTCCAAGATCTTCTCCTTGATGTTGCCTTCACATCTTCATGATAGATATATGTGTACTTCCTCTTCATTCTCCAAAGGCTTGGTTATGATATAGAGCCTTCAAAGTCATCTTGATCTTCATCCGCCTGTCATAGTTCAATGTCCCTTTGTCCCTTTATTCTCTTTGTGTCTCTTCTCCACAAGTTCCTTCTTGCAACATCTCTTGGATTTCCTCCTTGAGCATCATCATGCCATGCTAAGATCATAACACCTACAAGCGAAGTTCACTCCTGACAAGACAATATCAGTCTTGAAATCACCTAGTATACCGTGTTTCTTATGCAGCACAATGACTATGATGGGACAATGCACAAGTTTAAGGATACAGGCCTTCTAGAGTGTAGGAGTAGGAGGAAGGAAGTGAAGGACTAGGCACTATGACTGTGCAATGCGCAGTGACTAGGAGGGAGGAAATTCATGGATTTATTCATGGATTTCTCAATGGCCAAGTCCAAGAGGTAGGGAAGCATGACTAGGCACTATAACTATGCAATTCACATTGGCATAAGGCAAGGCTCAAGGGACTACACATTTGAGCACTATAAGGGTCCATAAGAGGCTCAACTATCCACTGTGATTGCACAATTTACATAGAAAGGTAGAGATGATCAAGACTGCGCATTGGGAAAGAGCAACTAGTAGAATTAAGTGACTAAGCTCTAGGATTGCACAATGGGAAGTTGAGGGAGACTTTCCTCTATGACTACGCAATTTTTAGTTCCAAAAGGAAAAAGGTGATTCATTTTGGCTTAATACTATTGAATGTGTAGTTCTACTAGGGAGAAATGTTAGTCCATGATCGAGCAAGTTGTGATAATAGCGAAAGCTCTAGAAATGGCTAAGTGTGGGAAGAGTGTAATAAGAAAGGTAAGTAAGAGCATAACAAGGCTTAAAAATGATCACACACTCATAAATTATCAACCACTTGACAATAATATACTCAACACCCAAAATCAACATGAGTTCACTAAAATGACAACAAGACAACACTCACCTCCAAGTGAGACACTTAAGATATACCTTTTGACACAAGCGTCAAATACAAAGATAAAATGTGGAAGGCCTTAGGAATGAGTCAATTGCATGGTATCATGATTTACAGTATCCATTAATGTAAGAGAATGCACTAGAACTTCCTCTTAAAGGTGCACAAAAACTTTCTTTCCTAAATAACGACACTACCCTTAACAAAGACGACAATTGGGATTGCTCTAAAAAGGGACGTGAAAACTTAGAGAAAAGTGTAGTATCATTCTACAGCTAGAAAACATAGTTCACATGATCAAAAGAAGGCTCCAAAATTTGGAGAGTGTTGTAGAAACGACGACAAAAGGGAAGAATTATGTTCTCTTCACGTCCAAGGTCTTCAAAATCATGCTATAAAGACCTAAACAAAAGGCCTAGTTTTCCTAAAATTGATTCTTTTCTAGATTCCTAGGGTGCTGGGTTAAATTTATTGAAGGATTTTATGGTTCAATTAATCGCAATTCTTGCTAATATTTTAATAATTGACATCTCCTTACTAGTAGAGCCTTATTGGATTTTTTGTTGGTTGTATGCATGGTTATGGGTCAATATTCAACATCTCACATTATTGGGTCAGTTCTGTACATTATATATTTTTATTTTAATAAGGAAACCATGTTTGACTAGGAAAATATTATTTCAACTGAGTTTTCTTTTCAACTCACCAATTATATGAAGACCCAAAGGTTCTTTATGACTGCTTATGTAGCCTTGGAAATGTTTTATTCTAATATTTTTGAATCATTTCTATTAAGAAGTAATCTAAATACTCAAATTGAACAACTTCAATCAATATCTTGTTCATTAGAAATGTAAGGCTCCCTTCGATTTCCACCTAATTCAAGACTAGTTTGTTAAAGAATCTAGATATATGTTAACTAGAGTCAAACCCAAATGAGTAACTCAAGAAAAAACAAATGTCCTAAAAGTAATAGTATTTTGTATGAGGAATATCATAATTATATAGAGCTATATTTGTATGAAGGAATTCTTTTACTACTTCTCATATTTGTGTGTGACAATATTTTGTTGCTAAATTTTGCAGACAATACTATTCACAGTTTTTGATAAAAAGAAGAAGAAGCAATTTATGTCATTACCTTTTAATATAACCTATGTAATTATAAATAATTCTTCTCACCTAACATAAGTATATGAAACTCTCAAGCCATTTAATTTGAAAGAGTGCAAACCCCTCAAAGGTTTTGACCGTAAAGGAATAATTTCTAAATATTTTCCTCTATGAGATATGGTAGTCTATTTACAAGAATTGGAGAAGGAATACGTGATAATTACCCAAATATCCCAAAGAAAAAAGAGAAAGGGACACAGAATGATACTGTATATATCAAAGTCATTTCAAATTCGCCATAACAACAAATTAAAACAAAGAAAAGAATAAAAAGTGCGACCAACTTATAGTCTTCCTCTACTCCCTAGACATGTAAGAGTTACCCTTCTTCACAAAAGAAATAAGAAACAATTATTAGAAGAGGAGATAGTGATAAGATGGAGGGTATGATGGTGAGGATCCACCCCACATCAATCTTTAAAAAAACTCATGTTGTTACACAATCAAGGAGTCAAAAAAAGTTCAAATATACTAGATTCACGACATTATGAAGGTCCAAAATATGTCACTAATATGCAAGTTGATAGTGTTATACTCCTCAAACGGGTGGATTTAAGGACAGATAAGAGCCAAAAAATAGTAGAGGAGTTGGACAAAAAAATAACAAACTATTTGAAGAAAATCTTTGACCATGCATAATGCCTAGCACAACAACGTAGAAATAAAGCTACAAATTGAAAAGGTGCACGTTAGAAATAAGAAGGTAACTTGGAAATGGAAATCATAGGTTCTTTTTTTAGGATTAAGATCCATAGGAGTCCTAAAAGTACATATAAATACTAGAGATTCTCTTTCTCAATATGTCTTAGAGTAAGACTTTGAAAAAATAAGATTAAAAAGAAAAATAAATGAATCAAAATATGTCTCAAGTCCTAAACCTTTGTTTACACCTTGGTTAGCCATAGCTACTCCATATGATATACCCCCAATTACACCTGACACATCAAGTAAGATAAATAAGATTGTTGAGTTACTCAGTGAAGTAAGAAAATATGTTGCAAAAAACATCAATAAACATTTTTTTGTAAGCCTAGAATATTAGTTTAGATTTAAAGAATATTTCACTAATGATTTCTTCTTTTATTGAATATTTATAAAAATATTTAGAACATGGTCATCATGTTTATGAAAATGATTTAAAAAATTTTAGTTCATGAGTCTCAAGGCTAAGTCATTTCTAGAGGAACCAACTTTTGGGTTGTGCTATATTATTTCCACAACTACGCCATGCATGGGGGTCGGTATCCCCTCCTGTACATTGAGCAAGGCGTCGCTAGGGGGTCACAGGGGGGATGATGTCCCCCTTGTCAAGGGCTAAGAAGGGGGTTAGTAGCCTCCCTGCAAGGGGTCGAGGGTAGTGCCCCAGGAAATGTTTCTTTGGACCCTATATTAGGTGGTCAGACCTACCTATGGTTTTGTACATGGATTTCACACATGGCTTTGGGCATGATGGTTTTCTGTCCATGGTATTTTGTAGATCCTAATGAAGGAGTAAAATGGGAAAGATCTCAAAAGCATGGCAACATCATTGCTTTTATCTTAAGACACTCATGGAGGAACTTGGCAACCCTAACTCGATTGCCACATAAGAAAAGCTAGGGCTATGGTGATAAGAGTCAAATCATTTGAAAGGATAGCTTACTTGATTATCGAGCATAGTCTCAAATCTAAGCATAAGAAGTTGGTAAGAAGGGGGAGAGAGAGAGGAGCTGGAGGGGTAAGGGAAGACTAATGCAACAGATGGTTGTAATCACTCTTCCGACATTAATATATAATTGCAGTTGTACTGTCTACTCAGTGGTGTTGGTACTGTCATTCATTTAGTTGTTTGTCCAATACCTTTTAGCATGAGTAGCTTAGTTATGTGTAATTAGATGTCTTTTTTATATTCATGTATTAGTTATCAAGGTTGTATGTTGTGATTATGCTTGTCTCTTCTATGTGAAATACTTGATCTAGAGCCGGCTCAGGGGACTTCCACCTAGCTGCATTGTGCTCTCCAGCAAATCTACATGTAGGCTTGAGGTAATGAATCTATCTTACTTTGATAGTTAGTTATTGTTTATGGACATGCATGTAAAATTTGTGACAACTGCAGATAATCTTACAGTCTGCCAAGGGTCACAGGAAGACCCTTGAGGGTATCTCCATTCTCCATACACCGTGCATATTATCCTATAGCATAATTGGCAACTCCATTGGGGACTATATATTTAGTTCCCAGTTCACCCAGACAGTTCTCAGTTACCTCCTCCTTCTAGACCTCCCTATAATTTTTCATTCCTTTTCTGGACCATCAAGACCTTGATGCATTCTTCCCTCATATATTCAGCCTTGAATCTAATCCCAAAATCCATGTTTTGAATTATTTTCCCACACTAATGCAGGTTAGCAGAATAAATAGAGCTTTATAAATCATTGTGTCTGCACAAACAATGTGTTAGTGGAGCCAGTAACTCTCTGTGGCCTTTACTACAGAGCGTTAGTCACCCAAAGTTTGACATGAAGTTGTGTCTGTAAACTCAAAGGAATGGGAAACATGCTCATGGACTAAAAAAGGATATGCAGCTGTATTTTGTTAGCAAGATCTGTGTCCTAAAAGAATATTTTTTATTTTTTTTAGGAAATAGTTTTTTTTATTTCTTAAAAAAGTTTTTATAAAAGAAAAATCAACACTTTTTATTCATTCTTCTGCTTAGTTGGTTAAAATCTACTTTATTTTGGTTTCAAAGAGTTGTTAGAAGTCATTAGAAAGATTTATGTTGGTTATGCATGTGTTATAATGACTAGGATGCATGGATCAAATAGGAATGCATGAAAGACTCTCACTTGTAGAATACAACTTATTTCATCAAATTGAATATTTTCAAGAATTTTATTTTGCATGATTTTGAGTCAGAGTCCCACCAAATATCATACGTCAACACTGTTGGGTCTCGAAAATGTCATTCATTTCCATTACACTTTCACTATTATGTCCATTTTATCACCTCCATTTCACTACTATGTCACCACATTCATCCCACTTTCATTATCATTGGGCCACATTTATGTTTTTCCAATCTTTATTAATTCTAAGCCTTTTAAGTGAATTTGTGGTTAAAAATTAGGAAATAATGTGCATAAGCTTATACCTAACAAATGGGTTGAGATTGTTGACATGTGTAGGTTGAAAGGAGTCTTCTAAAAGACCCTTATGTGGCACTCTAAGGCCAAATTCGAATTTGAGTGGAAAGAATCATGGGATCATGATGATATGTGTCACATCTCCTAATTGTATTGTAACTCTAAGAAGACATGTGTCTTATCAGTTCCTATTTTGATTAGGACTCTAGAAGTAGAGGGAGAGATTCATGGACTCTCATTAATGAGATGGCTTCTCATCTTTTGTATAAATAGGAGATCTCTCTCCTTCATTTGTTAGCTTAGCTTATGAGAGTTAGTTCTTTAGCTTGGAGTTTGTAGTTTTTCCTTGATGGTTTTTGAAAGCTTTGGAGAGCTTTGTTGCACTTTGTAATTTTGAAGAATATGAATAAAGCTTTGATGTTCTCAACATGGAAGGAGATGTGAAGTAGATGTCATGGAGCATATTAGAATGTAAGATAGAGTAGATTTCATTTTGTAAATTTTGCTTTGATTTCATTATGTCATTTGATTGTTTTCAAGTTTGATAGATTAGATTTTTCATTCATGCAATTTTAATTCATGCAAGTGTGTTCAACCGGTTGATTGTAGATTAGTGATAACTATTGGCATATTTTCATCTTTTTGATAACTATTGGCATATGAGATCATCTTGTCCTTCGTGCTAACTTTCATTTTCTGAAGTTTAATTTCAGCACTGTCTTTTCTAAGTTGTGATTTTCTTATTTATTTTTCTGTTATTTAGATATCATACTGCTCACCAGTTTATGGTTTCTTTCTATAGTCAAAGTGACTCTATTAGCAAAAAATCAGAATATTACTAACTGTAGTGTGATTTAGTTATCATATTGCTTAAACTTATTCATGGTTGCTTCCCACAAGGTAGATTGAGCTGAAGGGTAAAGGACCAGAAGAGTTCAAGTAGTGTGACTAGTTTCTTTTATGCAATTTAATTTCTTGCTATTTAGATATCATATTGCTTGACTACTTGTTCATGATTACTTCCCACAAGGTAGATTGAGCTGAAGGGTAAAGGATTTGAAGATTTCAAGTAGTGTGAGTGGTTTCTTTTATGCAATTTAATTTCTTGCCATTTTGATATCATATTGCTTGACTTGTTCATGATTACTTCCCACAAGGTAGATTGAGCTGAAGGGTAAAGGATCTGAAGAGTTTAAGTAGTGTGAATTCGTTGCTTTGCTTTTAGTTTGAGTTGCTTTTAGTTTTTACTTTCTTTTCATTCAGCAGCAAGGATACTGGGCGATTGTCATTAGTTCACTGTTTGATGCATTTATTTCCTCTTAAAAATTGATTTCAGTTGTTTTAAAGCTTTCTTTTGAGCACTTTCAAGTTTGAGAAAATCACTGTAGAAACCATCACCGTCTACACTCCATACTTCACTTTCATCCTTGCCATCACACATTA
>APFE031666142.1:74424-100984 GCA_000404065.3 Pinus taeda
AAAAAAGGCTTAACTAAGCACATATGGTTGCACCACCTTCATCAGTTTACGATACTCGGATTGATAATTTATGTAGAGCAATTTAAGACATTAAATTGACTAGACATTTTTGGCGCCATTGCCGGGGAAGTGTAATTAGGAGACCTTATTTCTTATATCTAAAAAAAAAAATTAACAATTCTTGAGTATGCTGTCCTCCTACACTTTGTGTGATCTGGAGGATCAGAAAAAGGATTGTTATTTAAAAAAAATAATAATAATTCTTGAGTATGCTCTCCTCCTGAACTTGGTGTGATCTGGAGGATCAGAAAAATAATTGTTATGAAAAAAAAAAAGGAGACAAAATAAACTTCATCATTTCAATTGATTCAATTAAAAAAAAATAAATAAATAAAAAAATGGAAAAATGAAACTCAACTTCTTTGATAGGTTCAAATTGTCCAAAATTGTTTGGTTATGGTTTGTAGTGGTATTCAAAACACTGTATCCTGTTTTAATAAGGTTTTGCAACTTAGTTGTTGAAAGTGCCCTGATTCTGCAGCTAGTTGAGAATTCCGCAGCTGTTTCAAGGTTTAGCAGGTTACAAGCGTCCAATGAAGAAATCGACCACATGGGCATCTCCAGAATTGTCCTGACATGGATCCTATCCTAATCACCCTGCTCTGATCGATGAAAAACCAGCTTAAGACCTCAGTCAAAGTCTTGTTTTTAGCATGTTTTTCTTGAAGTATTTGCTACCTGAAATTGAAAATCAATAATCCTTTTTATAAAATTTTACAATTTCAGAGAGAAAAAAAAAATAAAAATCTATGGCTGTCTTGAATCCTAGCTTTTCACTGTGGCTTCAATAAGAAAATCTGCCTCCCTGTTCAAATTTTGGCCTTAAAACAAACCTGCAAAAACCAAATAAATCAAAACTCTGTTGTGTTAAAATAAAAACTCTGCATTTTTGGAATCTGGTTGGACTTCTACTAATCTGGTTTTCAAAGGAAGGGTATGAAGGATTAGCTGGATATCTTGTAGAAAAGGCATTGACAACCCATTGTGTTGAAATATCAATAGAACTACCAATTCATTTACATTAATATCAAGGTATCCAAATTCCTTCCTATCTTGCAATATGAGAAATGGTGGAGTGATCTATCAATTGGCAAGTCCTAGAGAACCAAATATTTTTTGTTCTTAATTTCTGTTCTCAGGACTTCGGATCTTCACAAAAAGATAAAGAAACTTTTATTTTCTTTAATCCAATACATCACTTTGCAGTCATTTTATGAATTTGCTAATGTCCATTCTGCAGCCTTTTATTTTAAAACTTTGCTAGAGTTTACAATTGCCAGTTCAGGATCTGTTTATACAAGCCTCTGTTCCGTAAACTCATTTTCATTGCATGCTCTATATTCTTTTTGTTTTATAACCACTGGTTTTCTCTGCAATCCTCCTTCATCTTCCGTTCATACAACCGTTCCGCCTCTGTGAAACCATCACTTACAGTCCATCACTTACAGTCAAAATACCTGATCATAACAAATGAAACAACAAAATTTTTATATTGTTCATTTGTTATTTCCCTGTGTTCAAATTGCAAATCAAACAAGAAAAAAATGAATGCAGCAATTCATAAAATGCAGAACAGTAAAACATCAACTTAGAAAAAATGCAGAACAAAGAAAAAACGTCAAACTTTGGGAGCACAATTTGGAAAAACGGACGCGAATTTGAAGAAAAGAAAACATGGGTTCTTTTGCTAGCTGGGTCAATTAGATAACCCAGAAACCGTTTGAAGATATTCGTGGTGGTTTGGGAAAAATTTGCGGTTATTTGGAGCGCATTTTTGACTGCCACGTGAAAAAAAAAAAAGTGTTTTTTTTTAGCAGTTGCGGCCATATTTCGATTTCTTTGAGAAACCCGCCCAGATCCGATTTTCTTGGCTTCCAGGTCACCCACCGTGTCACTGAATATGTGAGGGGAAAGAGATTTTCATTAAATGAATAAAGAATAGTTCAAACTTGGCACGCTTTGGTTGTTTGAGGTAACATGTCTTCCGCCACCCATCTAATCCTATTCCATTTTTAACTTAGACTCGCCCACGTCTCCCACCAAGCCTCACAACTTCCGTCTTTTACTCATACTCACCCACGTCTCCCACCAAGCCTCACAACTTCTGTCTTTTACTCATACTTCATTGTGCCAAGGTGGATGTCATGGTTTATTTGGTTGAATCTGTGAATGGTTTCTTCAAACAGTTTCTTGTTACATATGTGGACGCTATGTCAAACCTTCTCCATTCCCTACTAATACAACTATTATCACTTCACATGCTTTTTCTGAAAAAGTCAATTCGTCAACACCTTCACTTTCTTTTGGCTGATGGTATAAACTATAAATGTCACACACAAATAGTTTGAATTTGTGTTCAATTGATTTGTATTATATGAATATCAAAAGGCATGCGATGATATAAAATCCGTCAGCACACGAAAAAAAATGCAGCAAAAGACTAAGTACCTTGGTTTTCTCTATATGCCACTATAATTCACAGAGTTCCTACATGCAGACAATGAAGAAAATAACTTAAAACTAATGGTTGACTGTTGCAGCCATTTCCGCAGCTCACTCAACTTTCCGCAGCTAGCTCAACTTTCCTCAGCTATTTTGTTAAACTCTAGGTTGCAGGTGTCATCAACCAAAACAAGCCACATGGGTAGCTGGGGAAATGTCAGTACATGGATGGTGTCCTATTCATTTGGTACAATTTGATGAAAAAGACCTCGGTCAAAGGGAAGTCAAATTTTGTGTTATCATTAAGTTGCCACACTGAGTCGCCAATCTAAGTCACCACACTAAGTCGCTGCATGTCAAGAAAAAATAATAATTTTGAATCAATGAAATGAATAAGCTATTTGCTCACTTTTCTGAAGGTATTGATTAATTTTGGATTGATGATGAAAGATGAATGGCTAACTTTGTATCCAAGATTTTTAGCTACAGAACCGTGCACATTCTGCAGCTAAAGTCCAATTCCGTAGCCAGAAAAATCTCATTGTTCAAATTAGCCTATTTTTCTCATACAAAATCAGATTTTGATGATTTAAGTATCGTTGGAAAGATCTCAACAAGATCTACACAATGAGAAATCTATCATTAGAGTTTAAAATGGTAAATAATGAAATAAATTTATGAAAAGAAGCAACATTCAACTTGGGGCACCAATTCCAAAGCAGGTATAAATTCTTTTGATTTTTCCTTTGAGAACTTGTTTCATTAATACAAATTCTTAGTTTTGTGTGTAAATATCATAACTAGAGAGATTGATCACCTCTCTCCTTTGATAATCTTACATTCCATTGCAGAAGAAGTATTAGTTTTTTTGCAGGTTCCAGGAGGAAGGACAAATAACTACAAGAGAATGGTGTCTCTCTAAGAGACCAATTTGTTTCATAAGAGGATGATCAACAACAAAGAGGAAATATGCTGATGTAAAATCAGATCTAAACACTTCAAAAACTTTCAGATATTATTGTCTCAATCACATCCATCCATCCACCACATCCATCCATCACATCCATACTTCATAATAAACCATTCACCTCATTTCACTTCATACTTTTCCATTTACATTCACATCCACTTTCCATTTCTTTTTGTCCATTCATAACCCACAAATAAAAGCAAGAGGCTCATTCATATGCTTATTGCCCATTGCCATTTCTATTCTCCATTGCCATCTTTCATTTTCATCTTCCATTTCCTGTCATTTTCATTCTGCAAATAAGCCCTGCTTCAATGCAAATTATTGAGTCCATAGTCCTTTGAGTCTAAAGTTCTTTGTAAAAACACCTTGAGGCTTACATGCCTTAATGGCAAGTCCTCATGCTGATAAACAATGGGAATACATTAATGTCCCTTGTTCGTTAGATCTTCTAGGTGACTCGACATCGACAAATTCATTCGTACCTAGCAAGATGTGTTTGGGCATCTTGACTCTCATTGTCATCAATGGTGAGAGTTCTCGTGTTGATTAGTGGCATCCATTAATGGCCACTAAGCCAACAATTTCCTACTATGTTCGACATCAGAACATCTTTTCACATAGTAGGAATTGTGCCAATGAGTTGTGAAGACATGAAGACTATTATTTTCAGCATTTTGGAGCAGATTCAGCAAGTTTTAGTAGAAGCAATAAAAAGTCATCTTATCTCTCTATCCATGACTCCTCTTGTTCAGACACTTGAAGAAGAATATGATCAGAAATTTTTCAGCCACCACACATACAACTCATCCATTCCAAAGGGTAAGTGAAGGTACATCATTTTCTAACTTTTGACCATAGAATTCCATAAAAAGCTAGAATGATAATTGTTGGAAAAATATTTCTCTTCCTCATTTCATAAAATTGCCAATACCATCAGTTGGGGGGGGAATACATTCATTTTCATATCTTGCCATGTCCATATCGTATTCAGGAGCTCACATACTTCCAATAGATATTAACTATTACATTGTTATTATGAGCATACATTGGCTTTTCAAAAAAAAAAGTGCTTAAAGGATAAGTTGGATACAAACAAAAGCATGGTTGTCACACAAAGAACCAACCATCATGTAATCCAATAAAGATATACTTTGCAAAAATAATCAAAATATCATTATGCAAAGTTCAAAGATCAAAATATGAGGCAACAACAAAAAAAAAAGGTTGTAACACAAGAACCAACCATGTTGCAACTCAAGTAAAACACTTTGCAGAAAAATGAAGTTATCAAATGATATCATGCAAAGTTAAGCCAAAGCTCAAGGATCAAAATAGTTAATGTAATATATATTGCATGAGGACATGCAATAGCTTCAGTTGGGGGGTATGTTGAGTCTTGAAAATGTCATTCATTTCCATTACACTTTCACTATTATGTCCATTATATCACCTCCATTTCACTACTATGTCACCACATTCATCCCACTTTCATTATCATTGGATTTATGTTTTTCCAAACTTTATTAATTCTAAGCCTTTTAAGTGAATTTGTGGTTAAAAATTAGAAAATAATGTGCATATGCTTATACCTAACAAATGGGTTGAGATTGTTAACATGTGTAGGTTGAAAGGAGGCTTCTAGAAGACCCTTATGTGGCACTCTAAGGCCAAATTCGAATTTGAGTGGAAAGAATCATGGGATCATGAGGATATGTGCCACATCTCCTAATTGTATTGTAACTCTAAGAAGACATGTGTCTTATAGTTCCTATTTTGATTAGGACTCTAGAGGTAGAGGGAGAGATTTATGGACTCTCATTAATGAGATGGCTTCTCGTCTTTTTGTATAAATATGATATCTCTCTCCTTCATTTGTTAGTTCTTAAGTCTTAGCTTATCAGTTCTTAAGCTTGTTAGCTTGTGAGATGGCTTTGGAAAGCTTTAGAGAGCTTTGCTATACTTTGTAATTTTGAAGAATTTGAATAAAGCTTTTATGTTCTCAACATGGAAGGAGATGTGGAGTAGATGTCATGGAGCACATTAGAATGTTAGGTAGAGTAGATTTCATTTTGTAATTTTGCTTTGATTTCATTATCTCATTTGATTGCTTTCAAGTTTGATAGTTTAGATTTTCCATTCATGCAATTTTAATTCATGTAAATGTGTTCAATCGGTTGATTGTAGATTAGTTTTTTTCTTTACATGTTTTTGCATCAAATAGTGACATGAGATTTACCCCTCTGCTGACTTTGTTTTTTTCAACTTTTCAATTTCAGTTATGCTTTGATTTCAGTCTTATTCATTTGCTTTGTTAGTTATTTTAGATATCAACTTGCTCATTTCATTGACGGTTACCTCCGAAAGCCATAGCTAGACTAACTGGCGAGGGATCGAAATATGGATGTTGTGATTTGATTTTAGTTTACTTTTCTGCAATTAGATATCATATTTCTCATTTCATTGACAGTTACCTCTGAAAGCCATAGCTAGACTAACTGGCGAGAGATCGAAATATGAATGTTGTGATTTGATTTTAGTTTAATTTTCTGTAATTAGATATTGGATTGCTCATTTCATTGATGGTTACCTCCGAAAGCCATAGCTAGACTAACTGGCAAGGGATCGAAATATGAATGTTGTGATTTAATTTTAGTTTTACTTTTCTGCAATTAGATAACAGATTGCTCATTTCATTGACGGTTACCTCCGAAAGCCATATCTAAACTAACTGGCGAGGGATCGAAATATGAATGTTGTGATTTGATTTTAGTTTACTTTTCTGCAATTAGATATTGGATTTCTCATGTCATTGACAGTTACCTCTGAAATCCATAGCTAGACTAACTAGCGAGGGATCGAAATATGAATGTTGTGATTTGATTTTACTTTTTATTAGTTTGCAGTTTTTGATTTGTTTGAGTGCAATAGCTTAACTTTTATTTTTGTATTTAGACAAGCAACAGAGACAGTGATTTCATGATCAGTATTTCATATTTTGTTTGATTGAAGTAGCTGCATACTTACACTTTTGTTTAAGTACTAATTCCAGCAATAACATGTTTTGAGATCTTTTGAAGTGCTAAGTTTTGGAAGTTACCATTAGGAACATAAACCTTGTCTTGAAATCTACACCCATACTTGACATTTAAAAGTATTCTTAAGACCTTAGAGTAGGATTTCCATTTTCATTGGATACTTTAGGAGATCAACAAGAACAAAACCCCAAAACAAAATAAAATCTATAAAACAACGAAGTAAGAAAAGGTTAACTAAGCACATATGGTGCACCACACTTCATCAGTTTACGATACCCGGATTGATAATTTATGTAGAGCAATTTAAGACGTTAAATTGACTAGACAAACACCCTTATCGAAGACACTGAAAAAGTACACATAAAATCTACCTAAAATTAATCAGTAACTCTTTATAGAGAAAACAAGCATTAGTTCAGGCTAGGATCTTGGGATAGGCAGTGTTAAACTGCCCAAGATCAAAAACCAAAACTATTGTCATTAAGAGAGAGAAAATTCCTTCTACGCTCATACTACCGGGACCACTCCAGTCAAAGTGGAGCTAAATACGAGACAACATCAGACTATAAGTGAAGGTAGCCCGCCTTCGCTTACAACTTCTTTAGGTATTCTATGTATTGGGGATCCCTTCGGGGATTTTGGAGCTGAGTCGGGGACTCAGGTATCCTACCCACACAGCGTACTGTCTGCAACGATGTCCCCCCCAGTAGTGTCTGTGACCTGAGGTATCCTTAGTGGCCATACTTTTAGGGACTTACACAAGGAGATTGGGGGGGGGGCTGCCCTGGTACCTAACACAGATGGACCTACTATGTCTTCAGTTTTTGGGAGGGTGCTCATCTTCACGAGAGTACTTGGCCCCTCAAACTGAGGTTCGAGTGAAACTCTAGAGTAATCGTAACTGTACATTTGGCCAGCCCTCTCTGTTATTCATTGTCATACTAGGTTTCATCTCCAGTGATCGGTGCTTATCAGATAGGGTCATTTCCCTCTGTTTGCTAATTGTTTCACTTAGTGTATTTTTTTATTTTTTAGGAACCCAAGTGTTATCATTGAGACTTTAACAAATATCACGATAAAATTTATTGATAAAAATTAACGGTCATCGCGGCTACATCCGGCCCTCGTCAACAATATAGACGATTGTTAGGACTTCTTCCACTCATTGTGGAAGATCTGTCGAGCTCCAGTGAACCAGATTCCCCATCTTTGGGAAATCAGTATCCAAGATCTCACTCAGAATCTGTTTGGACAACCAACGATTCAAGCTTAATGGAGGATTTATTTACTGCAGGATTTCTTCCTCCCTATAACCCTTCGATCATGAATCCATTGGACCCACTCTTAGTTCATGTGGCACATATACCCCTGTATCTTCAGTTGGAACATTTCCATCCATCCCATCGATGGCTAACTAGTCGTGGAACTTTATGGACACTTTTGGTCCCCCACCACTTCCCCAATCGATAGTCACTACCACACTGTTGATGGCGAATCTTACTATCCCATTTGTCCAAGGTAAAAACCCTCACATGACACCCTCCACGAGTGGAACCCAGCCTATGCCAGGTTCCACCCCCTTAGTTTCAAACTATATACCTTCGACAAGTGCTACATATAGCGCTCCTTATAACACTCAATATAGCACAGTTAGCGCAGGTCCCTTCAATCAACAATATGGTTGGCATCCATTGTATATTTCTAACCCCTAGATCCAAGTATCTGGGGGAACTCCCAATATGCATATACCAGTCGAGAACGTAATAGTTCCCCCTCCATTTTCAGGCATGAATGGTCAGTCACTGATTGACATGACCACTCCTTATGTTAGTCAACGACATATGGTTAGTTCTGTGGCGGGCGGGAATCCTTAAGGAGGTCCCAACTAATCCATGGGGGAGCCCTACTCACAACCTCAAATGATTCAAGGGAGCACTGCTTATCCTAGGGGCAATGTTATACCCTAGCATCATAATCCCCATGGAAATCCACATTACAATGCCATACCCCAAGGCAACTACTATACCATGCAACCTATGTATAATATTGGGACTCAAACAATGGGAGGACCACAAGGATCCTCAAGTCATATGTCATCGCCTTGGTCTGAGTCGGGGGCATCACACACTCTGCCTTTTTTGGCAATGTTGGATATCCCCGACTTGTAAAAACTACAAATGACCCCATCTATCATAACTTACTCTGGCCACCAATCCTGCATAAAATATTGATAGACATCCCCAAGTTCGAAGGGAAACGAGGGGAGGATCCGAGTACCCATATCACCACCTATCATCTTTGGTGTGTTTCTAACTCCATGGTGGATGATAGTATCTGGTTATGTCTTTTTCCCCGCACCCTTACTGGCAACGCAACCAAGTGGTATATTGAGTTATCACGCACGTCAGTAAATACCTTTGACACTCTAGCGATGGAATTCTTAAAGCACTTCCATCTACCCATCTGCTATGAGACTGGGACAAAAATCCTCACTTCATTACATCAGGATACTGCCACCCACATCTTTAATCATATACATGAATGGAGACGTAGGTAGAGGTTAGTCAAATCTCCCCTCCCAGACTATCTCTTAGCGGACTGCTTTTGCAAGTCCCTACTCCCCCAAATCGCTAAGGATGTTGCCTTAGATGGTGCGGTCACATAAGACCAATCCATACATCATACACAACACTTAGATATGATATATTCACAGTCTAGTACTCTTTACAACGTAATCCCCAATCCCCCTCGCAACTCCAATTCTTTCACTACTCAGCATTCGGAGCACACGCTGATGGGATTAACAGAGCAACCTCCGAGGCTGCTGTAAAACAACTCAGTGGTCACATTGCCTAGATGTTAGTGGACCCCTCTACCAAATCGAATGCTCTTCCTACCACCGTGATAAACTCTGTGTAGTATATGCGAAAACCTGGTGGTAAGAACAAGAAGAATAAGAAAAAGGCCGCTCCTTCTGAGGAGCAGTCAACAAAGCAGCGAAACCCAAAGCAGAAGGTCATTACGCATCCTAATGAAGGAAAGGATAAGACCACCATATTCCCTTGCACAATCTATGCTGAAGACTGCATGACCTATCGCTTCTTGCATCTTCAAGAATGCGCAGATTTCATTGCTAAAAAGAATACTAGTAGGACCCTCACTGTCCTTAATAATCATTTCCCCGCTTAGTAGCTGAAACACCTCATTGCAAACCAACCCCAAATCCCGCAAGGGGGAAATGGTGGTTCACAACATCCTTCAGCTAGTGAAGGACCCTCTACTGTTTACACCTTTGAAAAAATAGATCTACAAACAAGAGCCAAATCCTATGGAGCTCCTGTCGCTCATGCAGAGGAACCTTCCTCAAGTCAAAACCCACCACTTCCCAACGATTTGCATATAGAAAGGCCAGTTGTTGACCTTGTGATTCATCCCCCTAAAGGGGCACTTCGACACACAATGTACAATAAATCTGCACGTGCCGCCCAAAACTACATCACTGTAGAAGACTTGGCGCAAGCGCCGTCGGCCATGTCGACGCTTGAAGCATTACAAACATGTCCAACACAAAGGAAAGCTTTGCTTTTGGCTATTTGTGGTATCGACCCACACGATTCCATTCTTGCAATTTTCGATATGGAAAAATGTAAACCTCCCCTTTACCACCATCTTGCATTTCAGGTGCAAATCTTTTCGAAAGGTAAAAGTATACATAGAACTGTCATCGACGAAGGTGCTTCTACCTACATCATGTCGGCTTCATGTTAGCTCGCTTTGGGTTCTCTAACCCTATCCCCACCATCAAATTCCCTTAAAGATTTCAAAAGCCACACTTTCATCCCAAAAGGTTACCTAGCTAGCTACCACATCACCTTGTATGGGAAAACAGTAATAGTGGACATAGAAGTCATAGATAAAAACTCGACTATAATCTCTTGCTGGGTCGCAGTTGGACGTATTCCATGACAGACATTGTATCTACTATCTTTCACATCATCCTATTTCCATTGGATGGAAAGGTAGTGACAGTGGACTAGCTGTCCTTTTGCACCCCTAATTATTCCCTGTTACCAAGCGGCTTTGTACCCTTAGTAGGTGGTGTACCTGACTCTTACGTCAGTATCGGTACCTGTCTATTGAAGGATTCTTCCCTAATGGGTTGTTTCCCTCTTCAGCCGCCAAAGGTTTCACAAATGGTCAATATGCTTTCATCCATTCCTCATGAATAGACTGATCCATGGATCCTACTGGCTCCTTCAGACATTGACACTTATGGAGAACAAATGTCGATGTCACCAACTAAATTGGCCTACCAAGCCATTCAATTTGCATCCGAGTCTCTAGTCCCTTTGGTTACAACCGACAATACCACTGCCCCTCCCATAAATGCTCCTTCTTTCGATCCACCCAATCATGTCCTACCTATAGACAAAGCTATTAGAGAAATCATGAGTTTAGAAGAGTGACCTCAGGAGGACTTGCACCATCGTGTTTCGATATCTTATTTGGACATGATGCCTCTTCAAATCCTGTCACTTGACATACCAGAAATTCTTTCCTCACCTTATACAACTATCCAAACTTCGGAGGTGGAAGGAATCATGGGAAATATTTCAAAGACATTTCGCATCGATATTTCTATCAAGATAGGTGTCGTGGAAAACATCCAGATTGGAGTAGATTGAAATCCTAAGGAAATTGCAAGCTTCACTTGCCTTTTTAAGGAATTCCGCGATATATTCGCCTAGTATTATGAGGAAATGCCCAGCATAGATCCATATATTTTTAAGCATGAGATCAATATTTACGACAATACTAAACCTATCCATTAAAGGCTTCGACCGGTCCATCCCCGCAAAATGGAAGCCATCAAAAACAAGGTGGAAAAGTTATTACATGTTGGTTTCGTCTATCCTGTTCCCTTAACGGAATGGATTTCCAATCTGGTTCCCGTTGATAAAAGACAAGGAACCATCTGCGTATATGTCAACTATCAAGACTTGAATGTTGTGTGTCCAAAGGATAATTATCCGACACCGTTCATCTATCAAATCATCGAAGACTGAGCCAGTTGTGAATCTTTTTCATTCATGGATGGATTCTCAGGATACAACCAGATTGCTATAAAACCCAAAGGCCAGCACAAAACCGTCTTCATCTGCCCATGAGGCATCTTTGCCTATCAAAAACTTGCATTTGGTTTAAAGAATGTTGGAGAAACTTTTCAAAGAGCCATGGACTACACATTTCACGATATCAGGCATATCATTCAAGCTTACTTGGATGACCTTCCAGCCCATTCCAAGCAACAAATGTAGCATCTAAACCATTTAAGAGCCATCTTTCTTAGGTGAGGATTTTACAACATAAATTTGAATCCAAATAAATGTGTTTTCTTTGTTGAGTTTGGACGCTTACTTGGATTCATTGTCTCCAAGTACGATATTAGGGTTGATCCCAATAAGGTAAAGGAAATTACTCAATTTCCTGAACCACAATCCGTTCTACGGCTCCAACATTTGCAAGGGAAAGAAAACTTTTTACAATGGTTCATCATAAACTATGCTGAGTTGACAAAAGGCTTTATGCGCCTACTTAAGAAGGGAGTGTCGTATCTGTGGGATGCAAGCTCAACGATCATTTAATGCCTTGAAAAAGGTGCTTATATCAACCCGACTCCTTAGCACTCCCAATTATGGCTGCGACCTTTTTCTATACCTGGTAGCCTCGCCATCCTCTCTCGGAATGGTCTTGGTTCAAAATCATGATGACCGAAGTGAACATGTGATCTATTATCTGTCAAAAGGCCTAGCTGGGCCTGAACTCAAATATTCACATGTGGAAAAACTGTAATTGGCAGTCGTCTTTTTTGTCAACTGATTCCGACACTATATCCTACTGCGACAGACTACTGTCGTCGCATTGGAGAATCCCATGAGACATATTTTGTCTCGTCAAGTAATTGGAGGAAAATATTTTAAACAGATCGTGATCCTCCAACAATTTGATTTGGTTTTCACAGCTGCCAAGGTGAAGAACTCCTTAGTCTTCGCCGAACTTTTGTCAGACCTTCCCATGGTCGATCCTAATGAGATAGCCCATGATCCTCTTCCAGATAAAGTTGTCTATCTTATCGACACTACTGATCCTTGGTATGGTGACATTCTTGTCTACCTCCAAGCACAACGGTTCCACCCCGAACTATCGACAGGTAACCATCATTGCATCCGCCACCAAGCACGACACTATCTAGTGATTAACAATACGTTATATTGTCGTGGTGCGGATACAGTTCTTTAACCTTGCCTCACTCATGAAGAGGTGGAACATGTTTTAAATGACTTCCATGCTAGGGCATGTGGCAGTCATCTTTCTGGCATATCTACTGCACAAAAAATCTTGCACACAAGCTATTACTGGCTGACCTTGTTCAAAGATTGTGTCAAGGCCATCCAGCAATGCCATCCTTGTCAAGTGTTCACAAAGAAAATGTGTGCTCCTCTAGACCTAACGCACCTGGTTATCTCCTTCAACCCCTTTTCCAAATAGGGGATAGACTTCATAACTTACAATCCCATTTCCTCTGTTGGACACAACTATATCATTGTAGTTGTGGACTATTTCACGAAATGGGTCGAAGCCCTTCCCACCTACCGGGCTGATGGGGAAATTGCGGCGCTATTCTTGTTTAATAAGGTTATCTGTCACTTTAGTGTACCCTACATGATCACTACAGACCATGGTTCTCATTTTCAGAATCACATGATGTCTGACTTAACATCGCTGCTAGGTTTTCATCAGGACTAATCATCCTCCTACGACCCCCAAGCTAATGGTCAAGTCGAGGTTGTCAATGGAATCTTAAAAACCATGATCTGTAGGTTGGTAGGAAATCATAAAAACAATTGGCATCGAATGTTATATTTAGCACTATGGGCAAATCAAACTTCAGTAAAAACTGCCACGAGCTTTACACCGTTTCAACTAGCTTACGACTTGGAAGCAGTTTTACAAATAGAGTGTCAGATCCCTTCCCTACAAATATTCGTTGAACTCCTGCCCAACACTATTGCTAAAGAAGAGCACCTGCTATACCTCAATCAACTAGACGAAACCCGTCGAGATGCCGAATTGGCACTCGAGGCCCACAAGCACTGGGTAAAAACCCAATATGACAAGAAGGTCAAGCCTCGGTCTTACCAAGAGGGAGATATTGTTTTCCTCTATGATAAAAAACATGACCTCTTGAGGGCAGGAATGCTTCAACCCTTATGGCTAGGTCCCTATGTCATCAAGAAAGCCCTCTCAAAAGGGGCATATGAACTTCAGGACTGGGAAGGAGTCCCACTCGTCGAGCCCAGAAATGGGCTCTATCTGAAAAAGTATTATGCCTAGTATTGCACTAGGCATGTGCTTTGTAATTTTGTGTATTTATAAGTTTTTCTTCCCTTTTTTGGTGTGATTCGATTGTTTTGGTATTTATTGGAGTATTTGTCTCATACATCCTTCTCGCAATACAAATATCTTCGTTACCCTTAGCATACGTGGATGGTGCCAGTCGTCACACACGACACATTCCATCATTTGCTTGGGTCATCTACACACCTAAGTCAGAACTGTTTTGTTTCGGAGGAGTCTTCCTAGGTGCTGCCACCAACAATATTGTTGAATACACGTCTGCAATTTCACTTCTCACTGAAGCGTCATGAAAAGACATCTCCAATCTAGTGGTCAGGTTAGACTCTCAGCTAGTTGTTATTCTATTGGCAAATTGTTATCACATTCACAATCCATCCTTGTTACATCATTATTTAAGGGTACGACTCTTGGAACGTCAATTTGAAGTTATCACATATAAACACATTTATAGAGAATTTAATACAGTTGTTGATTCATTAGCAAACTATGTGTTAGATTGGCATTTGTCTCATTCACTATAGACGCATACATGAAAAATAAAAATTTACAGAATTAAGAATTTTACAAAAAAACATTTACGCCATCAAAATACAAAAATGTTTATATATATATGTATATAGAATCCAGTATTTTACATCGAAATATTCCAAAACTTGGATGTTTTAAGTACAAAATGGCTACTAAGCCTAGCTGCAAACACCCATTGGTTATGCCAAAACACCTGCTAAAAAGAGCCTATTGCTCCTGAAATGCTAAAACCACTCTAGCTATCCTTGGAAGAGGAGCCAGAAACCATTCAGGTACACTGACTGCGTGCCGCTGCATATGAGTGGGAATCTCCCTCATAGGAAAGGGGGGGGGGGGGGGGGACACCCATGCTCAAACCCTCCAGGTTCCTCAGAACCTCGCGAAGACTGTCAGCATCACCCCCCCAGCAGGTAGTTGGCCTCCTCATCGCATATGGCGAGGTTCGCCGGCAGGTCGTAATGGTGTCACATCTGAGTTAAGCATAAATCTTCGTGTCAGTACTTGTTCACCCATAAAAACATCACATAAACATTCAAAAGCTAAAAAATATTTGAAGTACTTTCAAAAACCATTCTCACCTTGAGGACCCCAGTTGGTCCCAAGCGACAACATCAAGTCAGGGTCACTGGTGAAGTCCATGCCCTCATAAGCATAGTTGTCAATCATCATGATCTGGCCACGAAACTACTGGAAGAAATCTTCCTAGAAGAAATGTCAGAACAATCCTCCTCCTATGTGAGGATCGAGTGATGACCATCGCCCCTGTCTCAGCTCCCTCGGATCAAAGGGACCTAAGCTCATCCTTGGGCACATAACAGGTACCCTCTCAAGAATGAATGAGACTATGAGAGTACCATACCCAAAACTTTGTTGGGTTCGAGTCTTGCATGCAGTTAACTCTGCCTTTAACTGACGAAGCACTGCTTCACACCAATTGAATATCTGTGGCTGGACACAGTCAACTGCAAGCAACAGTTGGGCCTTTGTCGCAACGTGGGGACTCTTTGACCCCGCTAACTGCATAATCAACCATAAAATGGCCCTCACATACTTGGACCTTATCCTCTCTATGGGGACTCTATTGCTGACAAGTCCACTCTCAAGGATGTAGTAGGATTGCACCAGCTCTAGGGTAGATCGTGGATTAGGCCTACCCTCGGTGAGGTTTGCCTGTGCCCCATGACACGAAAAACTAGTTAAAAAGTATATGTCATAATGGTCAAGCCAAATCATGATCTACAATCCTAAACACTTGCTCTTTTTCATCCCAGTGCTGGATAATCCATCTCAATAAATCCCCCTTCCCTTTCATCATATCCAACTTTGCATACTTCAATAAACCACAGTGGCACAAAGAAAGTATGCATGATAGATCATTTTGCATAAAAAATTCCTGGCTGTCATGGGCCTAGTCTCTCCATAGGCTAGTCATTATGGCCTAAAACCTATGCAAAATAACCCAAAAACAGTCAAAATGGGGCAATACAACTTTCAAAATCACTACATGAGGTTTTAAACTACACCCTCAAGCTCTAACGCTCCCCTAGTGGTACACAAGGAGGATTAACACCCTCCAACAACTCGTACAGGGTGTTTAACGCTCCCTACAAGCCATCTAGAGGGTGTTAATGCACAAATACTGCTTTAGGGCACCTCAGATTTGCAAGAATCAACCCTAGAAATTGATAAGAAAGGTTAAGAAATGCATAGAGAAAGGTTTTGGCCTCTACCTGAGACTGATAGCACGTTGAATGGTTGCCCGATCTCCTGCAATGGTCTGCTAAAAATCTACTCCTCTTTGGCTCCAAAACGCTTTCACAGTTCTCAAATAGTGAAAATGGTGAATATGAAAGCTCAAAGAACTTCCTTATATTTATTTTTGGGGACATGATTTTTTGAAATAATTAAAGAGGAAGTAGTCCATTCCCCATGATTTTTTATCATGCATAAACCCATATGGATAGGAATTGCTGCATTTTTATACTTTTTTCCACTTTTGATGAAAGTACCCTCAGGAATGAAAAGCAGTAAAGCACTACATGCAATTCTCAAATGAGTACTTTCTTTTATGGTATATTTTCTCGCTCTCAAAAACTAAAAAATCCCCGAGTTTGTCATCGTTGGACTCGTTAAACACATACGACGACAGTCCGAGCAACTCTTTTTCGCTCCTTTTCTAGCTCATTAAACTGAAAAAAATCATTAGAGAATTCTTTTTAGGTGCTTTTTTCTCGCTCATAAAACTGAAAAAATCCTGAGTTTTTTCTTTAGGCTCATTAAACATTTATAAAGATGACTCGAGCATTATTTTAGGTACTTTTCTCGCTCGTTAAATTGAAAAATCCCGAGTTTTTGTCATCGGGCTCGTTAAAAATCTACAACACCAATTAGAGCACTTACTTTTTTGGGACCATTTCTCGCTCTTAAAATCGAAAAATCCCCAAGTTCTTCCCCTTCTTCGGGCTCGTTAAATCTACAAAGAAGGAATGATAAGTTCTTTTACCTCTTTTTCCTCACTCAATAAACTAAAAAAGATACCTTGAGTTTTCTTCATTTGACTCATTAAAATTTTATGAAGGTATTGAGTTTGTTGTCACGTGACTCATTAAAAATTCACGATGAAAAACAATGTTAGTCCGTCTCCTCGTACTTGTAACAAAATGAGGTCAACATCTACTGAACATAGGTTTCTCTTTATTCGGATTCAATAGATTAACTCACAGAAAAGTAACCGATCCGGGCATACTATTAACCTTTTGTCACACTTGGTTAACAACTATGACAAAGGGACCACCTTAGAGTCATTCTTTATGATCTTTTCAAACTCTCTAAATATGAAAAGACCACTGAGTTTTCTCATCTGGACTCATTAAATTAAACAGAAAAGATATAGAGTCACTCTTTTTACAATCCTTTTCAAACTCTTAAAACATGAAAATATCGATGAGTTTACCTATCTGGACTCATTAAACTAATCAGATAGGACATAGAGTCACTCTTTTTGTGGTCCTTTTCAGACTCTTAAAATATGAAAATATCGACGAGTTTACTTGTCTGGACTCACTAAACTAATCAGATGGGGAAAGTAGACAATACAATTGGATTCAGTATTAGGAAGCGTGGTTTGGCATTAGTCGTTCTCTTGAACATGGCACTCCCTCAAATAAACCTTCCTTGTGACAACCTCTCAATATGAATCCTACCATCCTATGACTTTAGCCTAAATATCCCAATGTTCTTGCATCTATGTATCCTAACACTCTTTGGTGTTCATGAGTCTAGTGCCGCATAGTTAAAACCGTTGTCATGCCTTCTATTGTTCAAGGGTTAAACTTTTGTTTCCTCCATCAACCCATCAAGCATATCCTTTCATCATGCCCTCTGCTGTTTAGACTCAATGCTCAAAGATTCCTCAAAAAACAAATCATTCTTGTCCCGTTTCATGTCGATTGATGTAGGACGCATAATTGCCTACCTTTTGGCAAGTATCTTCCTATCGACTTCAACACTCTATCTAGGAAGACAACCCAAAAACACATTCAGTCCCTTGGTACTTGCAGACATTAGTGGCAGGTCACCTTGTGTTTGATCAGGAGTTCTCATTATTGGCTCCTGGTTAAGTGATTATACGAATGTTCGACAACAAAAACATTTTTCACACTCGCTATATTATACTGTGCATCTTGGAGACCATCACCATTATTGATGGCCTTCCTTGCGTCTGTTTACAGTCTCCATTATTCGCTGGTAATCAGATGATTTTGTGCATGTTCAACATCAACGCATATATTCACATATATTGATCGATGTTGTTCGGTGAAGCGGAAATCAAGACCTTGGGTAGACGCTTGCGTCACTCAACCTTGTTTCCTCTCCCAAGTTGCGTATATTGTTTTTTGGAGATAGCTCATCAGAATGATCCTATTATGACACCGAATCCACATTGTGATTATTGGCAGCCAGCATCGTCATATCTCTTTGATGAGAAAATCACTCTGACATAGCTACTAGGTGTGGGAATGCCCGACTCAGGACATGATTTTAGTTGTTTTATATATATGTGTTGTATCAAGTTTCTTGTACTGCCCAAAGCTTCGGTCCTCTCTCTCTTTTTGTCGAAGAAGGAAAATTATAGTTAAGTAAAATATTTTGGCCATCATCGCAGCCTCTAATCTCACACTTTTGGCATCTGTTATATAAAAAAATTACCCCCTCATCAGCTCAGAGGGGAAAGACATGATAGCTGAAGAAAAGACCAAGATCACAAGCCTTGTTTCCACACTAACGCTGGTTAAACACTGACAACATACTTTATAAAGCTTCTCTGTAAGCCTAAGGGAGTGTTAGTGACCCTACTAACTCTACTTGTTGGTTTGGGGACAACTTTGGTGGATCCTAATGAGAATCTATAGGTCAAAGGAGCGAATTGACTCATAAATATCTCTATATTCCCTCCTAAATCTACTCAAAAAAGCAAGGAAACGTCTAAAGTTTGACCTATTTGTGGGATTTCTAATTCTAATGAAGGAGGAAAATGGGAAAGAGCTCAAAATCATGGCAACATCATTGCTTTTACCTTAAGAGACTCATGGAGGAACTTGGCAACCCCAACTCGATTGCTACATAAGCAAATCTAGGGCTATGGTGATAAGGGTTAGATCATTTGAAAGGATAGATTACTTGATTGTCGAGCATAGTCTCAAATCTAAGCATAAGAGGTTAGTAATAAGGGAGAGAGAGAGAGAGGAGCTGGAGGGGTAAGGAAGGCTGATGCAACAGATGGTTGTAATCACTCTTCTGACATTAATATAGAACTGCAGTTGTACTGTCTACTCCGTGGTGTTGGTACTTCTTCTGACATTAATATAGAACTGCAGTTGTACTGTCTACTCCGTGGTGTTGGTACTATCATTCATTTAGTTATTTGTTTAATACTTTTTAGCATGAATAGCTTAGTTATGTGTAACTAGATGTCTTTTATATATTCATGTATTAGTTATCAAGGTTGTATGCTGTGATTATGCTTGTCTATTCTATTTTTAGGACTTGATCTGGAGCTGGCTCAGGAGACTTTCACCTAGCTACATTGTGCTCTCCAGCAAATCTACCCGAAGGCTTGAGGTAATGAATTTGTCTTACTTTGATAGTTAGTTATTGTTTATGGACACACATGTAAACTTTGTGACAACTGCAAATAATCTTACAGTCTGCCAAGGGTCTCGAGAAGAACCTTGAGGGTATCTCCATTCTCCATACACCGTGCATTTTATCCTATAGAAAAAGTTCAGTGGATCATAGTAGATTTGGGTACTAAACCAACAACAATGTTAGCTGAAGGCTGGGAGAAGTTGGATCGAAGGTCAAAGAGAACAATAACAATGTGTCTCAGATTTAGTATTGTTGAATGTATCAAGGGAAGCTTCGGCAAAGGCTTTGTGGGAAAAGTTAGGCACTTTGTACCAATCTAAGTCTCTGGTGAATAAACTATTCCTACGAAAAAAGTTGTATAACCTGAGGATGAAAGATGGAGACTCGATGATAGAGCATCTGAATGCCTTTAATATTGTGGTAAGACAATTACTATCTATTGATATTAAAATTTTAGATGAAGATAAGTGCATCAGTTTTTGTGTTCTCTACTAGATTCGTGGGATAGTCTGGTTGTTGCAATAGGTAGTAATGAAACTGCCTTGTAGTTTGATGAAATGGTCTCATCCTTGATGTCGGAGGAGATGAAACAGAAAAATATGGAGGGCCAGAATGGTGATGCCTTGTCTATACGAGGACGGTGCTAGAACATAAACAAAAATAAGTCCTCGAGTGGGAGATATAAATCTAGAGGGAGATCTAAATCTTTAGGGAAACCTGTAAAGGTGTACTGAAAATGCGGAAAGGAAGGGCACTTCAAAAGGGACTGTAAATCTAAATCTCCTGAGAAAGGAAAGGGATCCGGTGACTCTCCTTCTATAGAGGCTAAAACCACCTCAGATGAAGGTGTGGATGTGTACTTGGCTTTTGTTTCAAGTACACATGTAGATCATGAGGCATGGTTGATTGACTCAGGTGCATCCTTTCACTTCACTCCCCCTAGAGAGTGGTTCTGCGAGTATGATGAATATGGTGGTGGTGATTTCTTCTTATGGAATGACAAGAAGGCTAGAATCATTGGTCGTAGAAAATTCATGTTGAAGTTGCAAGGTATAAGGATTAGAACACTTCCGGGTGTTTTGCATATTCCTGCATTGGCCAAAAATCTAGTTTTTTGTAAGCAATCTGGATGATGCAGGTGTAAAAATGGTGTTCAAGAAAGAGACCTGCAAGATGGTTCGGGGAGCACTGGTATTGATGTGGGGAGTTTGGATTGGAACTTTTTACAAGCTTCAATGTAGCATTATTATAGACGTGCAACAACTATGTGGTTCCTGAAAGTGGAACAGAAAATCTAGTGGTATCTAGAGAAAAGACCATGCTATGGAATCAAAGGATTGGACATGTTGGAGAGAAGGGCCTTCAAATACTTCATGGTAGTGGTATGATAAAAGGTATGTCTAATTGCTCTCTGAATTTTGATTTATATGAAAATTGTGTATATGGGAAGCAAAATCAGGTGAATTTCCCCTCTGGTGCTAAGAGGATGAAGCAAATATTATAGCTTGTGCACAATGATGTGTTTGGAGTTGTGTCGATTCCATCATTAGGTAAGACTATGTACTATGTATCATTTATAGATGACTTCTCAACGAATACATGGATACATTTCCTCGGGAAGAAATCTGAAGTCTTTGACAGGTTCAAAGAATTTAAGGCTCTCATGGAAAACCATGCAGAGAAGATAAATGTGCTGAGGACAGATATTGGTGGAGAGTTTTGCAAGAAGGAATTTGAAGAGTTTTGTAAGAAGTGTGGTATAGCACAGTAGAAGACTACTCCACACACACCTCAAAAAAATGGAGTTGCAAAAAAATGAAAAGGACGTTGATGGAAAAGACAAGAAGCATGCTCAGTGGTGTCGGGTTAGGACATGAATTCTAGGTAGATGCAGTGGAGAGTGCTTGTTACCTGGTCAATATATCACCTTCATCAATGTTGGAGGATAAGACTCCTCAAGAGGTATGGACTGGTAAGAAACCCTCTCTTTCACATCTAATGGTATTTGGATGTGATGCATATGTACACAGTCCAAAGCAAAAAATAACCAAGCTGAATAGTAAATCTAAAAGGTGCATCTTTATTGGGTATAAGCATGGTTTTAAATGTTATAAGCTTTGGAACCAAGAAACAAGGAAGGTTGTGTACAGCTGAGATGTGGTGTTTAGAGAGGTGAAAGATGTTATTAAACATGAAGTCCTACCAAAGGAACCTTAGAAGATAGAGTTTGAGATAAAGGGGGGAGAATCAGACTCTACAACAAAAGAGGAATCAAAAGATGAAGAGCCCCAAACTCCAGTTGTGAGAAGATCAGTTCGAGAAAGAAGGCAACCAGAAAGGTATATTCCATTATCTTTTTGTTCAACTTTTTCTTTATCTATTACTGATGATGATCCCAAAATTGTAATGGAAGCAGTAGATTCAGTGGATGGAAAACTATGGAAAGAGGCCATGGTTGAAGAAATGGCGTCTTTGCACAAAAATGAGGCTTGGGATCTAGTGGAGTTGTCGATTGGAAGGAAACCCATTGGCAGCAAATGGGTGTTTAAGAAGAAGATGAATGGAAAAGGCAAGGTGGAGAAATACAAAGCTCGCATGGTAGCAAAAGGTTATTCCTAGGTGTCGAGAATTGATTTTCATGATATTTTTTCTCCTGTTGCCAAGATAGCTTCTATTAGATTACTTTTATCTGTTGCTATTGCTTTTGATTTTGAGGAAATCATATGGATGTGAAGACAACATTTCTTCATGGGGATCTGGAAGAAGAGATATACATGAAGCAACATGAAGGCTTTACGGTGAAGGGTAAGAAAGAACTGGTATGCAATTTAAAAAAGTCTTTGTATGGGTTAAAACAGTCACCAAGTATGTGGTATCATAAATTTGATATATTTATATGGAGACTTGGCTTCACCAGAAGAAAAGCAGATCATTATGTGTATTTTAAATTAATCGGTGACTGTGTTACTTATTTGGTCTTATATGTGGATGATATGCTGCTGGTTGGAAATGACAAAGAAATTATCCAGGATTTGAAGACCCAATTGTCCTCCAAGTTCGACATGAAATATCTTGGTGCTGAAAACTATATTTTTGGCATGGAAATTAAATGAGATCAGGGAAAGAGGAAGCTTTGGTTAAACTAGAGGAAGTATGTTGAGACAATAATTCAAAGGTTTAATATGCGAGTTAGTAAACTGGTTGTTAGCACCTAAATCTGCCTTAGGTTGAAGGATGGCAACATTTAGGGTAACCACAAATCACGCTCAGTCTGGTAGCTAGCCCTACCAGAACAGGAGAGGGCTCTCTCCATGTCACGCTCAGTGAATAATTAAACAATATGGTCTGAGATGACTTACAGTGAATATTGATTTTAGGCTAGGTAAATAAATATGGAAACAAGAAGCAATTTTTTATAAATGACTGAGTTTCTGGGATATATGGGACCAACGAATAGTATGAGCAGAGAATTTAACACAAAGGCACAGATCACTTCGTGAGGAAAGACAAGTGAAATGTCTAGCAATTAAATTTGAAAGAATGTGAAATGGAAAGATTGTTTAGGAGGGTGAAAAGGGCATAAACACATGAATCCTTTTCAACAAAAGAAGAACACGGAACGTGAAACTTTCCCATAGGCAGAGCATTAAACATGAATTCTACCTTATCTTACTTAGAAAATTCCACTGGAAATGAATATGAATGAACTATGAAACGTAACGAAATACATATGAAACATAAAGAGAACACATTTGCTACACTCACACAACATGAATCTCATGAACTAGAGCCCCTGCCTTTCATTAATTCTCTGTCAAAATATACAATGAAGAACTGAGTTTCTCTCCCACAGTCTCCCAGAAATTACAACCAAGCCTTTGCAAATGGTTTTACATAAAATAAATAGACTATGCCATTGGGAAATGGAACGACCAAGGGTTGGGGAGTTTTTCAAATCATTACAAACTGGAAGTGGAAAGCCAACCATTAGTGACAGGTGAAGCATTACAAAAATGACAAATGGCTTGGGTGACTGCTTGCCTTCCTTTGCCACTTGGAAAGAAGCCAAACTTTAGTGAAAATACTCTTTAAACTTTGCCTTATCTGCCAAGAAAAAGGTAGTGTAAATGAGCGGGCCCACTTGAAGAAAGTCGTGAATCGAAATGTCATAGAGCGGAAGTGATTTTGGCCTTTTGGTCCTTATGCGCCGCGCCCAAAGCTATATGCGCCATGCCACTTTGGAGGTGATTTTGAGGTACCTGATGAAGTCCAAACTATGCCCAAGTGTGCCTGTTAGAAATCCCTACCTATCTACTTTCCAACCCAAGTGGAATTTCTGAATTTGGTGCTCATTTTCCACTCCAAAACTTCAATCTCCCAAGACTGCTTCCTGTGTGTCAAAATAGGGGCAGAGAGGTCATGTTTTGAGTGTTTTTGACCTTCTGGGGACTCAAAACTTGCCCAAAATTCTTGGCCAAGCACTAGAAATCATGATTTTTCATGCTAAATCCAAAAATGCAAACCATTCTTGATTTGGAGCTCCCAATCCTAAGCGTTGTGCCAGTGGCGCGGTGCACAGGGAGAAAAACCCTGTTTTGTGCCCAAAAATTTGTCAAGTGACCAAAATTGCCCCAAATTTTTTGAAATTTGGGCTGGAGATCCTCTATGAAGTGTTATGCTAGGCCACAGAGGCTTCAACCAAGATTCAGAGCCGATCTTGCTCTTTTTGCCTCTTTTGTATTTTTTTCGCTCTCCTCAATTTCGCTTTCAAACTCCTTATCTCAGCCTTTGAACTCATGTTCCTTGCCCTGTAGTGATAAACCATCCGCCTAAATATGGTTTTGTCCTTGTCGACCTTCTCTAGTAGTCTCTCTAGGTGGATGTTGATTCGCTCGAGCCAAGACTCTTGGTCATTGCTAATCTCTTGCTCTAATGGAGTGAGCTCAATCCTCCTATGTTGGGCAGCTTGGTGATTCTCAAGAATGTTTTACAGCTCCATGATCTCATGCTGGTCTTCAAGCTATTTTTTCCTCTGCTCCAAATACCTGATAATCCACTTAGCCCTCTCCAAATTGAGAGACAAGGCTTGGATCTCCGTTTGTTGCTCCTGGATGGTCCTCCTAAGTTTGGCGCTCTCCACATCTATATCATCATCATGAATGAGGATGAAGTCGACCTCTTGTTCACCTGGTGACCCCTCGTCATGCATGGGCCTCTTGCCCCTGTCCTGTACCTGTGTTGCTAATGTCGGAAGCAAGGCCCCTTCCACCCCGGGTGAAGATAACACTCACTTTGCTGCTGCAAACAAATGTCTACTACCTCTCTGATAGGTGATGAATACTGGCATAATAGTGGTCTCATGGCACTCATAATGATGAGAAGCACCACCTATCTCATGTTCAACCTCTGATAATACCTGTGAAGTGCTGAAGAGGTCACGGGAGATGAAGTCATCCCAAGTAATGCCCTGTAATCCCAGCTGATGAACCACCAAAATCTTAATAAGAGCAAAGTGATAAACATTGTTAAGTTGCTACTGAGGGGTCTTGTGCTGCATGAAGTTGTTCATCCTCTCTATGTTCCTGCAAATGAAATATGGGATGTTCATCATCCGTACCCTGGTAAAGTGCATGAGCAACCTGATGTGATAGGCATATAGACGAGAGAACCTCCCCTCACAGCTGAAATATTTCATGATCAAATTCATTAGTGGAGCATATTCATCTTTCAAATATCGGAATGGAAAGACTCTTTGGAGCTACCTCAAGAAACTGGCCTTAATGTATGGCTCATAATGCTGCCCATCAACCTTCTGTTTCTTGTGCCATGGTTCTCCAACATTCAGTATGCCGGTTGCTAATGAGACAGTTTTAGGTGTCAGTGTGAAGGTGATACTGACCAAGATAGAGTGATCTTCATGTAGGTGAAGCACAAAAATACGGGCCAACTCATGATGAACTCGAACACTAGCCACCTTTTGACAAAACTCCAAACATGATAAATGCTGGAAACATGACATAGCAAGAGGGCAGGCCTGCAATTCTATGAGGGTGGTTGGCTCATCCCTAACATGTTTGCCACTTTTGTGATGTCTCCGAGGAGCCTGTTCTTCTGAGGATGAATCACTTTGGGTTTCCATCTCATACTCCGATGAATGCTCAGATGCCATGACTGTTGTATATGGACTGTGTTTGGACTGCCCTTTGATGATGGTTGTGAAACTATTTGTTGTTTGTTGAGATTGCAACAAGATGATGGAGCTTAGTGAAAAGAGTCGCCTTCACTAAGTGGGCCTGCAGGAAAATTATGGCGCAAGTTCTATTTTTGGATCATAGCAGGGATGATTACAACAGGAGTGATCAAAGTCTATTTTTAGACTGGCTGTCAAAAATAGAAAAGTCAAATATTATTGTCTTATAATAATATTTAGAATATAAAATTTATCTTATTCTCTTGGAGCACTTCAGTTTGAGCTACAGATGTGGCACATGTAGCTGTCAAAAGGAAATACGTTTTCTTTGTGGGTCAGTCGAGTTGTTGCATGCATGAATTCAGTTAGAACTCAATCAGTTGATTTTGGTGTTGATTGTGGAGTTGATGGAGTTGTGTTCAGTTTGACTTGGTTAAACTAGTTGTAATTAGTCTAACTGCAAATGGACTAATGATGAGTTGTTAAACTAATTATTAACTCATAATGAAACTAAATAATACATCACTTAACTCAGTTGCATGTCAGTTCATGTTCAGTTCAGCAGGGACAGGTGTTAGAGGATCAGATTGCTATCAGTTGTGACT
Organism: Pinus taeda; assembly: GCA_000404065.3. NCBI lineage: Eukaryota > Viridiplantae > Streptophyta > Pinopsida > Pinales > Pinaceae > Pinus > Pinus taeda. The sequence continues at coordinate 100,825 of APFE031666142.1, forward strand.
ATAGTTGTGCATGAGCATTTTCACAATCAATGGGATTGAGTTATGCCAATGAGAATTGGCCAATACCAAGTGATTATAGCCTTTGCTCACGTGATTCCCAGTGTGAGTGATTCTTTTGAGGTAAATACGAGTTTGGTTCAACCATTCTCATCCATTCTTG
>APFE031666151.1:0-10731 GCA_000404065.3 Pinus taeda
CCTCATAGAGACATCTTAAGTTACTTATTGTTTCCAAATTTTCATTAAGCATTTACCGAAAATATTATTTTTAAATTTCCATTAATAATTTTGTTTGCAACATTGTGATTTCCATGAGAAAACATCCAACCTAACATGCAAGAGTTTACTTGAGTTAAAATATTCACTTCTTGGAGATAAGTTTTCAATGCGTTAAATTGAAACACATTTGATATAGTTAGTCATATAATATTCGTATAAAACTAACAGACACTAATATAAAATATCTCATTATATATTTATCTAAATTAATTTATAATATAATATTATTTTCTCCAAATATTGACTAAGATATGATCAAAACAAATTTGAGGTCAGTTGACCACTAAGGAGATCAGGTAGGGAAAATCAATTGCCAGCAAGGTATAGGGATCATGGTCTTATAACTAGTATGTTAAATGTTGTTGAACACTCTAATTATAAATAAGAAATTCAATATGATGAGTGGAGAATATCCATGGAAGATGAATATGAGTCAATACTTAAGAACAAAAATTGGGATTTAGTTGAACTACTTGAAGGCAAACAATGGTACTATAGACAAATGTAAACCTAGGTTGGTGGCAAAGAGTTATTCATAGAAGGAAGGCATAGATTGTGAGGAAACCTTCACCCATGTAGCTAAATTAAACACAATTAGAATGGTAATTGATTTAGCTACTATAAATCATTGGATGATACACAAACTAGATGTGAAACATGTTTTCTTAAATGGTGAATTGAAAGAAGAAGTGTATTTAATCCAACGTGAGGGGTTTGTGAAACAATGGAGGAACATTTAGCTTGTAGATTGAGAAAAACATTATATTGTTTATAACAGGAACCGAGGTCATGGTATGATAAAATTGATTCATTTTTCCTGCACCATAGTTATAAGCAGAGAAAGAATGACCCTACTATGTATATTGTGTTTGATGAAAATGGGGCAAATTGTTTTGATTTCTTTATATGTAGATGATATTATTCTTATAGAAAATGGATACCATCTCATTAAAGAAATCAAAATTTAGATGTTAGAGGATTTTGATATGGCAAAGCTTGGAGAGTTACACTATTATTTGCGTCTTGAAGTCTGGAGGGACTCTGGATAGACTCTTTTATCTCGAGGAAATTATGTGAGGAGCTTATTGAAAAAGTTCAACATGTATCAGTGAAAAGCTTCCCTAGCGTTGTTACAATAGAATCTTAAACTCCATAATGATGATGGTTCTAAGCAGGTGGATTCAACACTATAGAGACGACTAGTTGGGAGTTTGATTTATCTAATTACAATTAGACCTAATTTAGCTTTTGCAGTCATCTCTTTGGCGCAATCTATGTCAAAGCCTCTTGAGAGTCATTGGGTGGAAGCGAATGGTGTCTTAGGGTATATTCAAGGAACCTTGGAATTTGTTATTAAATATACTGATTCATTTGATGTTAGATTAACAGGTTTTTCAGATTCAGATTGGGCTGGAAATCTGAATGATAGACGACCCATAACATGTTATGCATTCAACATTGGGTCTAGGGCCATTTCTTTGAGCAACAAGAAGAAGAAAAATGTATCCTTGTCTTTAGAAGGAGCAGAGTATCAAGCAGTGTGTGCAACAATTTTTAAGGAAGTCTGGTTGAGCAGACTTCTTCATGATGCCGGAGGAAAAAAAAAGGATCCTATAGTTATCAAATGTGACAATCAAATCTCAAGCAAACTTGCAAACAATCGAGTGTTTCATAAAAACTCAAAGCATAGTGATACATAGTTTCACTTTGTTAGAGAGAATGTTTAGTCAAAACAAATTTATATTGAATATTGTAATACTTGTGATAATGTTTCATACATTTTTATTAAGCCCCTTGGATGAATTAATTTTTTTTTATTTAAGGAGATGTTGGGAGAACTAGTGAATCCTTTCTCCATTAAGGGGGAGTGTTGAAATTAATGTAGAATGTTGGAGAGAGTTCGTTCATTAATTGTCTGTGAGAATTAGATTAGGAATTAGTTCCTACACTATAAGTGATTTTTCCAACTCTCGTACTTGCATGTAAACTATTTATTCTTGACGATTTATGACAAATGTGTAGGGCGTTCTACTAGAGGAAGTCTCCAAGTGAAGCTCCTCACCTGTGAGCTGCACAATTTGAGAATATATCTTGTTTTATTCTATTTTTTAACATTTACAATGAATGAATATTAGCTAACTAGTTGATGGGTCATATACATAAATAATTTATGTATATGAGGGGATTAGAGTAGCAGTCAAACAAAATTAGTGTTATTATTATGAAGAGTAGTTATCTATCTCAAAGAAAAAATATGACAAGATGGTAGACATTAATAGACACATTATTGTAAACTAAACAGAATCCATATATCAAGAGAGAATAATTTAGCAATTTTTGAGCATAGGAGAGGAGCAAAGGTTAATAATTTCAGAAATAAGAAAAATTATGTGCTTCCTAGAGAGTAGATTCATCTCAATAAGTGTGGTTCTTTTTTTTTTGGTATAACATACAATAATCCATTTGACAATGCATGGAGGTTTCTTTGTAGGCTATGAATATTTAAAAGAAATTTGATTTGAGAGTGTAATTATTGCCATATCACAATTATGCTTTTTCTCTTTATTTCTATATGTGTGATTGTTGCATGTATAGAAATATTTATTTATGTGATCAACTAAGTCTAGTTCTGATTTATTTAATTAAGATAAACATATAATAATAGTCATATAGGACATAAACATTAGGTTTTATGATTTATGGTTTATAACATTTTAGTAAATTCTTTTAATAAGCACTTAAATAAATGTTACAAATATTTATTAACATGTTATAAAATTCTTATGCTTTAGCATTCAAGGTTTATGGTTTATAACACTTTAGCAAATGTTTTTAATATACACTTAAATAAAAGTAACAAAGCACTCTTTAAAATGTTATAAATTAATTAGGGTTTAGGTTTTTGGGTATAAGGTATAGGTTTTAGGGTTTGGCGTTTAGGGTATAGGGTTTATGGTTTAGGGTTTATCACACTTTAGTAAATTGTTTGAATTAACACTTAAGTAAAAGTTACAAAACACTTTTTTTAATGTTATCAAAGGCTTAGGGTTTAGTATATAGGGTTTAGGTTTTTTGGTTTAGGGTTTATAGTTTAGGTTTTAGTTTTTATGGTTTAGGGTTTATAACACCTTAGTAAATTATTTTGATAAAAAATTAAATAAAAGTTACAAAACTCTTTTTAGAATGCTATAAATGCTTAGGGTTTATGGTTTATAAGACTATAGTAAATTATTATAATAAAGACTTTTTAAAATGTTATAAATTGCTTAGGGTTTAGGGTTAACAGTCTAGGGTTTATAAAGCTTTGATAAATCCTCTTAATAAACACTTAAATAAAAGTTAGAATTTTTCTAAGATGTTATAAAATTATTAGGGTTTATGGTTTAGGGTTTATGATTTGGGGTTTGGTGTTTAGATTTTAGGGTTTATGGTTTATAACACTTAAGGAAATGATTTTAATAAACGCTTAAATAGAAGTTACAATATTTTTTTTTAAATGCTATAAAATTATTAGGAATTATCATTTAGGGTTTATGGTTTATGGTTAGGGTTTAGAGTTTAGGGCTTAGGGTTTTAGGTTTAGAGTTTATGGTTTAGGGTTTAGGGTTTGTGGTTTACAATTTAGGGTTCATAGTTTATAACACTTTAGTAAATTCTTTTAATAAACACTTAAATAAAAATTACAAAACACTTTTTAAAATCTTATAAAATGTTTAGGGTTTAAGGTTTAATGTTTACAGTTTGGTGTTTAGGGTTTAAGGTTTAGGGTTTACGATTTATGATTTAGGGTTTAGGGTTTGGAGTTTAGAGGTTAGGGTTTAGGGTTTAGGGTTTCGGATTTAGGGTTTAGGGTTTAGGGTTTAAGGTTTGCGGTTTGGGTTTATGTTTAGGGTTTAATGTTTAGGGTCTACAATATTTTGTAAATTATTTGAATAAACACTAAAATAAAAGTTAAAAGATAGTTTTTAAATGTTATAAAATGGTTAGGGTTTAGGTTTTATGGTTTAGGTTTTAGGGTTTGGGGTTTGGGGTTAAGAGTTTAGAGTTTAGGTTTTAGGGTTTAGGGTTTATGCTTTTGTGTTTAGGGTTTAGGGTTTTGTGTTTATGGTTTAGGGTTTATAACTCTTTAGTAAATTCTTTTAATAAACACTTAAATAAAAGTTACAAATTTCTTCTTAAACTGTCCTAAAATTATTAGATTTATGGTTTAGGGTTTAGGGCTTGTGGTTGAGGGTTTAGGGTTTATAACACTTTAGTAAATGCTTTTAATAACCACTCAAAAGAAGCTAAGAAATGCTTGTTAAAATTTTTTAAAATACGTAGGGTTTAGAGTTCATGCTTTATGCTTTAGGTTTTGGGTTTAAGATGTTATAAAATTCTTATGGTTTAGGATTTAGGGTTTAGGGTTTAGGGTTTAGGTCTCATAACACTTCAATAAATTATTTTAATAAACACTTAAAAAAAGGTTAAAAAACACTTTTTAAAATGTTATAAAATGCTCACGGTTTCAAGTTTAATTTGTTATAAAATCCTTAGGGTTTAGGTTTGAGGGACACTTTAGTAAATTCTTTTAATAAACGCTTTAAAAAAGTTACAAAAAACTTGTTAAAATATTATAAAATTCTTAGGGTGTAGATTTTAGGGTTTATGGCTTATAACACTTCAATAAATTCTTTTAATAAACAATTAAAAAAAGTTACAAAACACTTATTAAAATGTTATAAAATGTTTAGGGTTTAGGGCTTTAAAATGTTACAAAACACTTGCTAAATTGTAATAAAATGCTTAGGGTTTAGGGTTTATAAAAATTTAGTAAATTATTTAATTAAACACTTTAAAACAAAGTTACAAAATCTTGTTAAAATGTTATAAAATACTTTGGTTTAGGGTTTGGGGTTTAAAATGTTATAAAGTGCTTATGGTTTAGGGTTTATGGTTTATAATGCTTTAATAAATTATTTTAATAAACAGTTAGAAAAAATAAAAAAATGATTTCTTGGGTTTACGGTTTATGGTTTTTAGGGTTTAGGGTTTTCTAGGGTTTAGCGATTTTTATGGTTTAGGGTTTAAGGCTTTTTAGGGTTTGGGGTTTAGAGCTTAGGGTTTAGGGCTTAGGTTTTGGATTTTAGGGTTTAGAGTTTATAATACCTTAGTAAATGCTTTCAAGCTTTAGGCTTAAGGGTGTAGCGTTCATAGGACCTTAGTGAATGATTTTAGGGGTTGTCCATTAGGATTTAAGCATTAGGATATAGAGTTTGGGGTTTGGGGTTTAGGGTTTAGGTTTTATAACACTTCAGTAAATTCCTTAAATAAACACTTAAATAAAAGTTACAAAATTCCTTCTAAAATGTTATAAAATTCTTAGTGTATAGGGTTTACCGTTTGGTGTTTATGGTTTGGGATTTAGGATTTCGGATTTAGGGTTTAGGTTTTAGGTTTTATGGTTTAGGTTTTATGGTTTAGGATTTATAACACTAAAGTTACAAAAAACATTTTAAAAGATATAGAAGATTTTCCAGCGTAAATCACATTTAGAAAAACATTTGCCGATGTGTTTCGAACCAACTAGTGTGGTTCATCATGAGGACAACTTGAGGAGTCAGATCAAGGCTGTCAATTATAGAGGGAGAGAAGATCCTCTAACGACTAGGTTGACTGGGTTGGCCATCAGTGGCTATCTACAATCGCTTAGAGTAAAATTAAAAAAATAATAAGTCAAATGTATTAGTTATTCAATTTAATATATTTTACTTAGGTTACTAAATTATTCAATCCAACTCATTTATTAAATAAATTATAAATGAGTTTGATTGAATAATTTAGTAACCTAAGTAAAATATATTAAAATTCAATAACTAATACATTTGACTTATTAATATTTTAATTTTATTCTGAGCTGTTGTAGATAGCTGTTGATGGTCAACCCAGTCAACCTAGCCATTTGGAGGATCTGCTCTCCATATATAATTGATAGGCTTGATCTGACTCCTCAACTTATTCTGACGATGAACCACACTAGTTGGTTCGAAACGCGTCGGAAAAGGTTTTTCTAAATGTGATTTACACTGAAAAATCTTCTATATATGTTATGGATCACAAAAGCCTCAATTCAACTTTTTAAAATGTTGTAAAATGGTTAGGGTTCAGGTTTTAGTGTTTATAACACTCTAGTAAATTCTTTTAATAAACACCTAAGAAAAATTTAGAAAACTCTTTTTAAAATGTTATAAAATGCAGAGGGTTTAGCTTTTAGGGTTTCAGGTGTAGCGTTTAGGGCTTAGGGTTTATGTTTTATAAAAATTTAGTAAATTATTGTAATAAACACTTAAAGAGAAACTACAAAATTATTTTTAAAATGTTATAAATTTATTAATGTTTAGGATATAGGGTTTAGGGTTTGGGGTTTACAATTCAAGGCTTAGGTTTTACAGTTTATAAAAATTTAGTAAATTATTTTAATAAAAAGTTAAATAGAAGTTACAAATAACTTTTCAAAATGTTATAAAATACTTAGGGTTTAGGATTTAGGGTTTTTGTTTATGCTTCACGGTTTATGGTTTATAATACTTTAGAAAATATTTTTAATAAACAGTTAAATGAAAGTTACAAAACTCCTTTTAAAATGATATAAAATTATTAGTATTTAGGGTTTGGGGTTTTGGGTTTGGAGCTTAGGGTTTAGGGTTCACTTTTTAGGATTTCTGGTTTATAAGGATTTAGTAAATTCTTTTAATAAACACATAAATAAAAGTTAAAAAACTCGTTTTATAATGTTATAAAATTGTTAGGGTTTAGGGTTTATAAGGGTTCAATAAATGATTTTAATAAATGCTTAAATAAAAGTTATAAAACACTTTTTAAAATGTTATAAAATGCTTAGAGTTTAGGATTTCAGTTTTAGGGTTTTAGGTTTTAGGTTTGGGTTTTAAAGTTTAGGGTTTCACTTTTATGGTTTATAACGCTTTAGTAATTTATTTTAATAAACATTGTAATAAAATTTATAAAATGATTTTTGAAATGTTATAAAATGATTTGAGTTTATGGTTTAGCATTTAGGGTTCAGGGTTTAGGGTTTAGGGTGGCTACTCTATAGGGTTTATGGTTTATAAGGCTTTAGTAAATGCTTCTAATAAAGACTTAAATAAAATTTTGGGATTTAGAGTTTACAATTTATAAGACCTTAGTAAATGCTTTTAATAAAGACTTAAATAAAATTTTGAAAACGGTTTTTAAACTATTATAAAATCCTTAGGGTTTAGGGTTTAGGGTTTTGATTTTGGGTTTTTGTTCTAGTGTTTAGGGTTTAGGTTTTAGGGTTTATAAGAGTTTCGTAAATAGTTTTAATAAACACTTAAATAAAAGTTACAAAAAGTTTTAAAAATGTTACAAAATGCTTAGAGTTTCGAGTTTAGGCTTTAGGCTTTAGGGTTTCAGGCTTCAGGTTTAGAGTTTAGGGTTTAGTGTTTATAAAACTTGAGTAAATGCCTTTAATAAACACTTAAATAAATGTTACAGACTGCTTTTTAGAATGTTATAAAATGCTTAGTGTTTATTGTTTAGAGTTAAGGGGTTGAGGTTTATCGTTTGGGGTTTAGGGTTTAGGGTTTTGAATTTAGGGTTTTTAACACTTTCGTAAAAGATTTTAATAAACACTTAAATAAAACAAAACCCTTTCTAAAATGTGATAAAATGCTTAGCATTTGGGGCTGACGGATTAGGGTTTGGGGTTTAGTGTGTAGGGTTAAGGTTCTAGGATTTAGGGTTATGGGTTTATGGTAGAGTGCTTAACGTTTATAAAATTCTCAGGGTTTAGGGTTTTGTGGTTTAAGGTTTAGGGTTTATGTTTAGGTTTTAAGGTTTATAACAGTATAGTAAATTCTTTTAATAAACACTTAAATAAAAGTTACAAAACACTTTTTAAAATGTTATAAAATGATTAGGGTATAGGGTATAGGGTTCAAGATTTAGGGTTTATGGTTTATAACACTTTAGTAAATTCTTTTAATAAACGCTTTTATATAAAAGTTACAAAACCATTTTTAAAATGCTATAAAATGTTGAGGGTTTAGGGTGTATGGTTTAGGGATTATAAAACTTTAGTAAATGCTTTTAATAAACATTTAAATAAAAGTTGGAAAACACTTTCTAAAATGTTATAGAATACTTAGGGTATAGGATTTACAGTTTAGGGTTTAGGGATATGACTTTATGGTTTAGAGTTTAGGGCTTGGGGTTTATAGAACTTTAGTAAATGTTTTTAGTAAACACTTAAATAAAAGTTAGAAAATGTTTTTACAATTGTTATAAAATGCTTATGGTCTAGGGTTTATGGTTTAGGATTTAGGGTTTGGTGTTTGGGGTCTAAGGTTTAGAGTTAAGTGTTTGTTGTTTAGGATTTACGGATTAAGTTTTATGGTTTTGGGTTTATAACACTTTATAAAATTCTTAGGGTTTAAGTTTTAAGATTTTTGGTTTAGGGTTTAGGGTTTGGGGATTAGGGTTCATGGTTTCGAGTTTAAACACATTAGTAATCGTTTTAATAAACACTTAAATAAAAGATACAAAACACTTTTTAAAATATTATAAATTTCTTAGGGTTTAGTGTTTAGGATTTGGGGTTTTGGGTTTATGGTTTAGGATTTGGGGTTTACGGTTAAGTTTTAAGAGTTTAGGGTTTAGGGTTTAGGGTGTAGGGATAAAACACCTCACCTTAAGGGGGTATCTGCTACTACATATCACACATAATGCATTCATCCCATGTAGCCTCGAGGAGTTAGGAAGAAAAATAAATAAAAACAAAAGCGTTTATGAAGAGGGGTGAGAAAACAAAGGTCAAGATATCTCGTGTACCACAATTTACTCCCTCCTACACTTACATACCCAGGTGTGGTCTTCCCTAATTATAGATACTCATAAAATTCTTAGGGTTTATGGTTTATGGATTAGGGTTTGGGATTTAGGGTTTATAACATTTTAGTAAATTCTTTTAATAAGCATTTAAATAAAAGTTACCAATAGCTATTAACATGCTATAAAATTATTATGCTTTAGCATTAAGGGTTTTTGTTTTATAACACTTTAGCAAATTTTTTTAATATACACTTAAATAAAACTTATGAAACACTGTTTAAAATGTTATAAATTAATTAGGGTTTATGTTTTGGGGATTAGTGTTTAGGGTTACAAAACAATTTTTAAAATGTTATGAAATGCTTAGGGTTTAGGTTTTAGGGTATAAGGTATAAGGTTTTGGGTTTTGGGTTTAGAGTATAGGGTTTAGGGTTTAGGGTTTATAACACTTTAGTAAATTATTTTAATTGACACTTAATTAAAAGTTACAAAATTCTTTTTGAAATGTTATAAAAGGCTTAGGGTTTAACATTTAGGATTTAGGTTTTTCAGTTTAGGGTTTAGCTTTTATGGTTTAGGGTTTATAACAACTTAGTAAATTATTTTGACGAAAAATTAAGTAAAAGTTACAAAACACTTTTTAGAATGCTATAAAATGCTTAGGGTTTAGGTTTTATAAGAATTTAGTAAATTCTTATAATAAACATTTAAATGAAAGTTAAAAAACACTTTTTAAAATGTTATAAATTGCTTAGGGTTTAGGGTTAAGAGTCTAGCAATTATAAGGCTTTGGTAAATCCTCTTAATAAAGAGTTAACTAAAAGTTATACTTTTTTTGGAATGTTATAAAATTCTTAGGGCTTAGGGTTTAGGGTTTATGATTTGAGGTTTGGTGTTTAGAGTTTAGGGTTTAGGGTTTATAACACTTTAGTAAATGATTTTAATAAACACTTAAATAGAATTTACAATATCTTTTTAAAATGTTATAAAATTATTAGGGTTTATCATTTATGGTTTAGGTTTTATGGTTTAGAGTTCAGGGTTTAGGGTTTGTGGTTTAAAGTTTAGGGTTCATAGTTTATAACACATTAGTAAAATGTTCAAAAATGTTTAGGATTTACGGGTTAATGTTCACAGTTTGAGGCTTAGGGTTTAGGGTTTGGGGTTTATAGGTTAGGGTTTAGGGTTTAGGGTTTGGAATTTAGGGTTTAGGGTTTAGGATTTAGGGTTTAAGTTTTGGGGTTTTGGGTTTATGTTTACGGTTTAGTGTTTAGGGTCTACAACATTTTTGTAAATTCTTTTAATAAACACTTAAATAAAAGTTACAAAATAGTTTTTAAAATGTTATAAAATGGTTAGGTTTTAGGTTTTATGGTTTAGGGTTTATGGTTTGGCACTTAGGGTTTAGGGTTTATGTTTTTTTGTTTAGGGTTTAGGGTTTTGTGTTTATAGTTTTAGGGTTTTGTGTTTAGGTTTTATGGTATAGCGTTTAAGGCTTGGGGTTTAGGGTTTTGGGTTTAGGTTTTTGGGATTAGGTTCTAGGGTGTGTGGCTTAAGGTATACAACAATTTTGTAAATTCTTTTAATAAAAACTTAAATAAAAGTTAAAAAACACTTTTAAAAATGTTATAAAATGCGTATGGTTTAGGGTTTACTTTATAGGGTTTAGGGTTTAGGGTTTATAAAACTTTCTTAAGTGCTTTTAATAATGACTTAAAAAATGTTACAAAACACGTTTTAAAATGTTAATAAATGATTCGGTTTAGGGTTTAGGGTTTACAGTTTAGGTTTTATAACACC